>SKCR01015789.1:0-44411 GCA_019454045.1 Zanthoxylum bungeanum
TTGAGTGATTTCTTCGAATGAGAGATCCGTCGTGATTTCTTTGTTTGAAGAATTCAGTCTAGAATGGTCCTGGAGTTTGTATTCTGCTAAGATCACAGTTTAATATACTAGCTTATACAGTCTATTGTAGACTCAGATAAGCTTTCCGAAAATTCGTGCTCTCTGTTTTTGATATTAGTCAGATTGTCTGGTTTTATCGAAATATAGAGAATACGTATTTGTCAGTAGGGTCAGTGGGAGCGTGCAAATTTTTTTCTAGTATTACATATCTTGAGTCTTCTTTTCTCCGTGGAAGCAGTGGGAGTAGTCTCTATTATATTTGATATAAAGTTTTATATAAGATATAAAAGTGAGAGACTTGTGAGATACTCCCATTAGTCGCATATTAGATACGATCTAATAAAGGACACTATAGGACTATATGTATGACAATTAATATAATTTTTTGACAGTTAACGTGTCTTTTATGTATATAGTATTTATCTTTCGTAGAAGATGATTCCTTTGTCAAAAGATAGATTGATTGGAATGTCTAGTCAATCTTATGCATCATATGATGATGGCGTAATGAATACTGTATTATGTGCGATTATAAATATTAATTTAATCATAATTGTTACGAGTTATTTTGATATATTGCATACCATTTGATGGATCTAGAAACATGTTCTTTGTGATCTTTGAGATATTAAGAACGAGTTTCTAATTCATGGAGAATTTAGTCTGCAACCATAAGGTCAGATTAGTTTTGATTCTAATTAAGACATTATATGGTCTATGTCATATAAAGTCAGAAAAGATGCAGTGGGAGTGTCACCGTTGATTCTACTGAATTAGTGAAATCAATTGCAACTTATGAAGTTGCATAGTGACCCTATAAATTAGAAGTTTTCATATTAGTATAGTGCTTGCGGTTATCTTAAATAATTTGGATTTGATTTCTAAATACATAGATAACTTAGCAGCTATAACACAATACTGATATAACGTATGAGTCATATTGATGTGGAATTTGGATTCTACAAAATATGAATGATGCTAGCTAAGGAAAATTGTTGGGTTTGTTGAACAGAATCAATTTGTTAAAGCATGCTTACTTGTTGTTGCCTACCATTTGAGTGCTGGTGAGCTCTTGAAGGCCGGTGAGCTCTTGAGGGCCATGAGTATGCGATACAAATTGAGATATGTATAGGATACCATGGATTGACACTAGAGAAAATGGGAGAAATTGTTAGGGTTGGTGCTCGGAGTGCCAATCCGGATCGTATTTATGTCCGATTTATAAATACTAGCAATTGTATTTTCCATAATATTACTAATTTTATGGTAGCACCATTGTCTTTTATCGCTTATTCGACCTAATTGCGATTAGATATCTGATTACAATTAGATCGAAATTGAATCTGGTTCAGTGATACGTGTATATTAGACAAAGACCCTATGATTTACAGTATAGTGCGCAGTTACAACGTATTTTGTAATTGACATTGGGAAGCACATTATTAGTTGTATATTCTTAAATAAAGTTTATGGTCAAGATTTACTAACACGGGTCGGTTAGTAAAATCCGATGAGACCAGTACATGTCGTATATCTTGACTTGGTCCGATGGTTTATCCCAGTGAACTATGAGTCTCAGGAGACTCGTATAGACATGTAGGTGTTTATTTGATAAGACACTGAACGACTCACTGAAGGTTTCCTAATGGATGGTACATCAACGTCAATAACAACATTCTCGAGTTGAGCGAGCATAGTGGTCCTTTGACTTGAGATACCACTGTGGATATATGAGCTATCTTCCATACTTTGATGGTAGTCACGTCAATGATCTATTCATGATTAGACCTCCGCCTGTTCGTTGGGTGTGGACTGATACTCATGATATCTTGTGCGTATCAAGATAGGATCTGCCATTCCTATGTACATGGCATAGACATCCAGAACGTGTTTACGATCTAGTAAATCCATGGTCGTGGTATAACTTCGGAAATTAGTTCCGAATGTTATTTAGAGATCGTAAATTGAAAGTCGATTGTATTATATCGAACAAATTTGACGTTCTTATCTATATCCCATGTATAATATGGATAGCCTGTGACGGATGGATTATACGTATGTTATGACCTTGACTTGCATAGTTTAGCGAGATTATCTGTGGTCGTCATAATCCATGAGTGGGTGGATTATGGACACGAAATTGGATTTCGTGACGGATAGACCTAAACTTAGAGAGTCCCACAATATGAAGTGTACTCCTTGAGCACTTGGGCAACTCGATATGAATAATATGGATTATTCATAATACTTCATCGGATTAAATGAGTTAATCCGGGTCGTTTAATCAGTTAAACGATAACACATGCATTAGGGGATTTTGTCCGCTAATAATTATTGTGTATTTGTATTTGATACATAATATGATTAGATACACATTAATTATTCGTCAAATGAGATTTTGACACATGTCATGAATATATGTATTTATTATTTAATGTAAATAAAATACATATATTTGTGTAAATTAATTGTTTAATTATTTAATAGTTAAATAATTAAATAATTGACTTTTCAAACCTTATCCATTTGTCATAATTGTTGTGACAAATGGTGAGTTATAATTAGTACACATGGCATGGATTAATTATATTTTACATTTGTCCAATTTTGAATGGTTAAATATAAAGTTAATTTGAATTAATTTGATTAAATGAAAATGATAAAATTGCCCCCAAAAGCCCTTCCATTTTCGTCCATATATTAAAGGAGAGAGAGAATTGTTTTATCTTCTTCTTCAATCATCATCAACGACCAAACAAGAAAAATGAAATGGGTTTTCAATGGTTTGCAAAATCCATGAAGATTTGTAAGAAAAATCAAGAAAAAATCTTGGATTTATGAGTTTTAAGGTAAGTCTTCATAATCCATGGCTTAGAAATTTGATTTCTTATTTTCTTGATAACTTAGAATAGTTCTAAGGTTGTTACAAATCTGATTTTTTGGGACTTTTGGTTGTTGTGGTTGATTTGGAAGTTTGGAAGCATGTGTGAAGTGAAATTGGTGAATATTATTGTAATATTAAGCCAATTTATTCAATTTTTGAAGTGTTGCCATTATAGAGTTGTTGATCCACTCTAAATAGCCTAGAATTGTTCTTGGGTTGTTCATGTGTGGTGTGACTTATTTGGTGATGGATTAATTAGATTAATCTTTGTGGAAATTGGATTAAGGCATGATTTTTGGGCCAATTTTGTTTTCTGTTTTGACCTGGAAATAAATCTGATTTTGTGATGAAATTATTGTCTTTAGAATATTTTGGATGTAATTTGGGTGTTGTCACAATTTCCGGAAAGTGTTTCCGACTTGAAATAAGCGAAAATGGTCAAAAACGGCGTTACCGGGTGGATTTTGAGCCAACCGGGTGATAACTGTCCAAACAGTGAATCCGTCACTGGTCGAGCAGCCCATGAACTGTCCCGACACTATTTGATCTAACCTGGGCAGTTTCCATAAGTGTCGGGTAGTCGGTTCGGTCAAAAATACGTTTTAGGCCATTTTGCGGAAAAATTATTTTTGTAAAAGTTTCACGAAGTTTCAATATTATTTATGTCAATATTTGATATTGAATAATAGGTTTAGGTGAAATGTGAATAAATTATTCATATTAGATATTGAATAATTTATTCGGTATTTTGAAAAATTTTTAAAATACGATTTCGTCCGACCCGCGCTTCCGCTGCACCCCATCGCCCAAAACCCCAACATTTTTGACACATGTATTTATTAACAATATTATCAAATATAAATCTTTTTTTGGATAAGATCTAAAGGTGTCAAATTCATACCCAAAAATATTGTTAATTTTTGTTGAAAAAATTCCAACATAACTGGCCATGAAGGGATTTAGTATAAAATGAAATTGTTTGATTTTGTTGAAGCTTATCACTTCTCATATTTTGAGAAACAAAAGAAAAAATGGAGATTGGGGTTCTAAACAAAGCATCAACATCAAAAAGGAAAAGGAAATTGATATTAAGGTAATATTAATTTCCTAATTTTCTATTTTCTTAAGTTTTGTTTTTGAGCAAGTAAATCTGTATGAGATATGTATATAGCATGTTTGAATTAAATATGCATTTAGGATATGTATTTGAAACAAAATTTGGTGTTGGATGTTAGTTAACCTTAATAGTTTTTTCTTTAAAGCATGTGTAAATTGGATTAATTATGGAATTAATCCCAAAATTAAAACTATTATTCTAGAGTGATTTTACCACTCTAAGGTTGCCTAGAATTGTTCTTGGAACTTCTTATTGTGGTGATTAAATTTGGTGTAAATTAACTGGATTAATTTTGTGATTAAGTTGAATTTTGGCATGAAAAATGGACAAATAAAGTTTCTGGATCAGATCTGATTTGTGTACCTAAAAAAGAATATTTTTCATGGAAAAGTATGTTATTTGGATGATTTTGGATGTGTATTGGGTGGTGGATAAATTTCGGAAATTATTCCTGGGTGAAAACACGAGAAAACGGAGAAATTCGCGTCAAAACGAGCTCACTGCGTGCCGGCTGTGATCCCAGCGAACTGGGCACTGTTCGGGCAGCCCAAAGGCTGACCGGACACTGACCAAGTATCCGGGATGGACCGGCTTGGCGGTTGGTCAACCGATTTGACCGTTTGCCAGTTACGCGTAGTATTTGTCGAAAAATATTTTCGTAAAATAATTCGTCTTGTAACGAAATATATTATGTTATTAAATGTTAATAAATAATATATTTAAACTTATTTGGGTGAAATAAAAATATTTGATATTTATTAATTCGCTCGGAAATTTTTAAAATATTTAAAAACCATTTTCGCCTTCCGCCGCGCCCTTCCGCTGCGTCTACCCCAACAATCTGATCCTAGCATACTCGAGGACTTCACCAGGGACCTCTTACTTGAAGAGCATGAAAGACGACTGGACAATATGGGGTGGTAGAAATGTCTAAGTTTTGTGTTACACGAAGCAATGAGGTGCGAATATGTTCCATCTCCTAAATTATTTTTATTATTTTGGCTTTGATCTTTTAGTTTTGTTTGGCAGATGATTGAGGCCAGCTTGCCCTTCCAGAAGATAATGACTAATTTGTCCAAATGCAAATGTGACTCGAAGAGAAAGATGAATGAGTTGGTGGCTGAACTTGTAGGGGTCAAATTAGGGAGGCGTAGCAGAAGAAGCGTTGTTCGGGCGAAATCGTAGTTTAAAATTTTTAAATTTACGAATAAATTATTCGGTATCAAATATTAATAATTCATTCATATTTCACCTAAACATATTTAATCGATATCATATAACGACATAAATAATATAGAAACATCACGAAACTTTTGCGAAAATATTTTTTCGCAAAATGGCATAAAATGCGTTTCCGGCCGAACCGACCGACCAATACTCATGGGGACTGCCCAGGTCAGCCCCAAAAATATTTGGACAATTCATGGGCTACCCGAACAGTGCCAAGTTCACTGTTTGGGCAGTTGTTACCCGATAACGCCATTTTTCACCGTTTCGCGTATTTTCACTTCGAAACAATTTCCGATAAATATTTTTCTTGGGAAATTAAAATAAAATAATTTATTCTAATTACACAATAAATAAAAGACTGAATTTTTATCTGAAAAATCAGATTTATCATTAATTGCTATGAGACCCCAAAGTTTTACAATTTAATCATTTTGGTCCTTAAATATTTAAATGCATATTTAATTGATTCCAAATCAATCTCAAAATAATTTATACATGTCTAATACATGAAATCAGAAATTGCAACATAATCGAGAAACTTTTTCAGAATTACCAAAATAGCCCAGTATTTTTCATTAATTGCAATTTGGCTTAATTTGTTCAAAACACATCAAGATCAAATTCAATCAATCCTAAATTTGACATACATCAAATTAAATCATATATATGAAAAGCCCCAAATTTTGAATGGGTTAAGAACCATAATTTCACAAATTACTCAAATTGGACAATTTACATTAAATTGACAAAATTCAACACTTTAATCATCCAATTACCAAACCAATCAAGTCTCACCATCATTAAATTAATCAAAAACAATTCTAGGTTAATTATGAATGGCTAATCAACTCTAGAATGACAACTTTAAATTTCTAATTAATTTAATAAACTTAATTACACTAATAAACTTATAAATTAAACATACATGCTAATCACATCAACAAGCTTTAAACACATATAATTGCAAACTCAAAGAGTTGAGACATAAACTTAGCAACGCAAATTGAAGCAAAGATAAATTGAAATAATTTTCATGTAGAATAAAGTTTGAAAAGCTTACAAAATTTCCATATTTTTGCCTTTGTTTTCTTTCTTTCTTCCACCATTTTCTCTCAACTCTATTTGTAAAATATTTGTGTAAATTGTATCAATTGGAAAAAATGAAAACAAAATACTTTTATATTATTCTCATCATGGCCGAAATTTTCAACAAATTATTTTATTTTGTTTCAATTTAATTGGCACACAATTTACTTAATAATAAGATAACATTTATCTATTAATAAAGTAAACAAAAAAGTGTTCCAATGGTAACATGCCATTTTCCAACTTTAATAAAGCATATCATTACTAAAGATATTTGTGTTGAAATTCATGGGCCTAACTCAACTCTAAAGCTGGCTTTTGGGTTGGAAAACATCTCACATCGGTTGAGATAAATAATTAAACTCAAAATATAAACATTGGACAACCCTCAACTCTCAAGCTGACTTTTGGGTTGAGTTAGGCCCATGAATTTCAACATGGTATCAGAGCCACACTCATGCACGGGTGGGCCCACACTACCTGTCCACGTGTCATGAACCAGCAAAAGACCGGTTTTCACGTGAGGGGGAGTGTTGATGAAAATATCCCACATCGGCTGAGATAAACAATTAAACTCAAAATATAAATATTGGGCAATCCTCAACTCTAAAGCTGGCTTTTGAGTTGAGTTAGACCCATGAATTTCAACATGGTATCAGAGCCACACTCATGCACGGGTGGGCTCACACTACATGTCCACGTGACATGAACCAGGCAAAAGACCGGTTTGCACGTGAGGGGGAGTGTTAGGAAAATATCACACATCGGCTAAGATAAACAATTAAACTCAAAATATAAACATTGGGCAACCCTCAACTCTCAAGCTGGCTTTTGGGTTGAGTTAGACCCATGAATTTCAACAATTTGTAATATTAATTAATTTAATTATTTAACAATTAAATAATTAAATAATAAATATAAATATCTTTAATATATGTATTATATTTACATTAAATATCATAAATACATACACTAATGATATATGTCAAATATCACAATTTGATTTTTAATTAATGTGTATTTAATAATATCAAATATTAAATACAAATACACATTAATTCAAGAATGACGATCAGGTCCCGATTGCATGTATTTTTCGTTTAACCATTAAACGAGTTATAAATAATCAGTATTATTCATAACAGTTGCCCTAGTGCTCTACGAGTATATTTCATTAGTGAGACTCTCTAGATTCAGGCATATTCATCACGAAATCCAATTTCGAGTCCATAATTCACCAACCCATAAATTATGACGACCACAGATAAACTTGCCGAATCATACAGGTCGAGGTCACTGCATATGTATAATTCATCCGTCAAAGGTATCCGGATTATCCCAGAGATATAATATAAACGTCAAATCTCTAAAGGAATAATCTCGTCGACGTATCTATTAGCAATCTCTAAATAACATTCAGAACTCACTTTCGAAGTACACTATGGCCATAGATTTAACAGATTTCTAATCAATTATGGACCATCTATGCTCTGTACACAGAACTGACGGATATTTTCTTTATACTCACAGGATATCATGAGCATGAGTCCACACCCAACGAACAAGCGGAGGTCTGATCTAAATAGATCAGTGACGTGACTGTCATCCAAGTGTGAATGATAACTCATATATCCACAATGGTATCTCAAGTCAAAGAATCACTATGCTACTCAACCCGAAAAGATTCCCATTGACGTTGGTGTACCATCTATTAAGAAATATTCGGTGAGTCATTCAGTGTTTATCAAATAAACACCTACACGTCTATACGAGTCTCCCAAGACTCATGGTTCATTGAGATAAACCATCAGACTAAGTCCGATATACGACATGTACTGGTCTCAACGGATTTTAATAACCGACCCATGTCAGTAAATCTTGATTAGGAACTTAATTTAAGGATATACAACTTGTAGTGACAATTTCCAATGTCAATTACAAGCTATGTTGTAACTGCGCACTACGTTGTAAATCATGAGATCTTTGTCTAATATATATACATATCACTAAACTAGATTTAGTTTCAATCTAATCGAAATTAGATCGAATACGTATATAAAAGACAAGAGGTGCTACCATTTAAATTAGTAATAGTATGGAAAAATATATTGCTCGTATTCATGAATCAGACATTAATACTATCTGAATTGGCGGTCAGAGCACCAACCCTAATAGAAATGTGGGTTGTTAAGACATAGTCGATTGCCAAAGAGATAGAGTTGGCAGAAGAGAATAAGCAATTTGCAGCCTACTTGGACATACTGACTATTTTAATCGGGGAGGCTATGCTGAAGGTTCCTTATGACCTAATGAAAGAGTATGTTGCTGGAGGGGCCTCGAAATGGCATTCTGAGGAATGGATATGTGAATATGATGAGGTAGAAAAGATGGTCGAGGGTGAGCCATCGGTCGTACCATCTCTGGTGAAGGTTTTAAAGATAAGAGATGAGCCCCATTGGTTGACATAGTGCCGCCGACTGAAGAGCATGATGGGCAAACTGATCCCCTATTGATGACTGATTTTTTATTATTGTTTTCTTCATTTTGTACCGACTGCCCTGTTAGTGTGTATTATTTTTTAGGTTTCTAATAATATTAATGAAATGGAATTGGTCATTTTTGAATTGTCTGTCTCTAATCTATCATGCTTAGATGAATGTTTTGTTGGTTAGGAAAGTGGACCATCGAGGCCAGTTGAAGACTTTAGTCCAGTTATCTTTTGATAGGCTGGGGTGTTTAGGTCATTTGAAGGCCCTAAGCCAAGTTTGTTTACTGGTGTCTTTGCTACTAGATGTCTTCAATAAGAATGAAAAAAATATCTCGTTAAAAAGCCACAATCCCCCTCGATTGGGTACGAGATCATGGAAAAAGAGTGCATCATACATTTATTAATCGAATCAAAATTTAAAGCCCTATACTTAATGGATTATCGCCTAAGAAACAATGTATGTCTATCCCCTAGTCAATGAGTATGCAAAGTTCATTTGCTTTTGTCTTGACTCATGGCCGGCTGGTTTTATCGATGATACTTTTTCAGATAGAGGGCGTTCCAGCTGTTTTGGATTGGTCTTCCTTCTGGTGTCCCCAACTCATAAGCTCTGGGTCCCAAAATCTTGGTGACGATGTTGGGTCATTCCTAGGTGGGGCCGAGCTTGCCATCTCTTATTTCCTTCATATTCTGATAAACTTGGCGAAGTACCCAATCTTCCTCTTTGAATGTTCTGGTCCTTATGTTTTTATCGAAGTGTCTGGCTATATTTTGCTTGTGTATGGCCGTTTGAACTAGGGCTTGCTCTTGGATTTCATCAATCGTGTCGAGATTATGTTCCATCAAACGTTTGTTTGATTCCTCATTGAGCCATTGGTAATGGAGCGATGGTACACTCCCCTCGGTTGGGATGACTGTTTTTGCTCTGATGGGTAGGGGGTTTCTCCAGTAGGTATCTGGACAGTGGTTCGGTACAACCACAATATTCCTGAGAGTTTGTTTGCCCAAGTGCCCTTCGCTTTCTCCAATCTCTTTTTCAAGGTGCCAATGATGGTTTTGTTTGAAGACTTGGTCTGTCCGTTTGCTCTCATTCTGAAGTCCTCCCACTCTGGAATGGTGTTATTCTGGGTTTATGTCCAAATTTCAGTTCCATTAAGGAAATTTGTTGAGGAAGATCAATAAAGTAACGATACGTGGCCAATAGAATAAGGTCAAAATTAGGCACTTATAGTTTCAAGAGAAAAAAACATATTATTTTTTAGATACATATAAATTAATTATTTTTTAAAATATTATTCGATAATCGAATATCGGTAATCAATATACGATATCCGTTAGTATTTTTTTATCGATATCAGATATCTAAATTTTCGGATTATTTTGAATTTCGATATTGATCGCGAATTTTTTTATATTATCAGACCGTTTTTGGATACATAAAAAATGATCTGATAGGTATCATTGAGTTTGGATGGGAAAAAATAGTAAAATTATTGAAATGCCATTCAATACATAAAAATAAAAATTTAATGTTCAATTGTCCCCATACTAAAAAACATAAATTAAAGTTTATCAAACAAATTTCTTCATCTTTCATTTATTTGCTGAAATTATTTTTATTGAACGTTTGTTTAAACTTGTTGGATTAGTGGACAGGTCTAATTTCTTATTTTGCGTCCCTAATTCAATAACAAAAAATATATATTTTATTTGCAATGTACATTCAAGGACATGGTGCTTCATAAAATGCCCAAGTGAATTTTTTTTTTTTTTTTTTTATAAGAAAGATTGGACACTATGTTTAAATTTTTATTGTTAATTCTCTTTTTATTTTATTTTTTACAATGAAGTTTTGAAAGTTTACTTTTAATTTTACTTCTATTTTAAATTCAATTCTTTTAGTTTCGCTCTTTTATTATGGTATAACATTTTATCTGAATTTTACTAAGTTATTTTATATTTTTATTATTCAACGAAATGCATTTCAGTAAATTTACTATTTTTTTTCTATTCAAATTAATGATAAATTAACTTTAGGGTTAAGCTAGAGAAAGTTTATACGGTAAACCATATAAACTGTGACGGAACTATTCATAACACTAGGACCACCTCAAATAAAACAAATTTAATTTAAATATATTTTATGTGAATTTCATGTTTCTCCTCTCATATTTTACATAAATTTAATTGGCTTCCTTAATTTTATAATTTTATATTATAATCTAATTAATTTTATTTTCTTTTTCATATTAATTATCGTTAAACTAAAATCTTAATTCTGTGTCACCGCATAAAACTTCTTGTAAGTCTCTTATTTTGGTATCTAGGGTTTGTAATTTTAAATTACCATATCATATAGTTTTACTTTTATTGGAGGGTGGTCATTCATCGACATAGTTCAAAGTCAAATTGACTCATTGGTTTTCGGATTGGGAATTTGGGAAATGTATCACATGGACTAATTTTCTTCAAAATATGCTTGGGAGATGGTATTATTGGAGTCAAAAGAATCAAAACCGGCACTTCACATTCTCCAAAAAAAATAAAAAATAAAAAAAAAAGGAAAAAAAAATGCACTAATATGGAATGATCTTTATCCCAAATAAAAAACGAGCGGAGATTTATGATGATTTTTCGTCTCAATTCAAAAATCGATATGAGATTTGAGATAGAACATGATAGTCGGATTGTCATCCCTAATCATGACTATGAATGAAAATTGACGTGTCGTTGTATGGCACAATTAGCGGACGGTGAAAATCTACAATATAACAATGGTACCACGTCATCCGTTCAATAATCAAATAATTCCTTAAATTTGTACTAAAATAATAAAAACAACTTAAAAATGGGTATTAAATCATACATATCATTTATTAATTTGTTGGTGATACCACGTCACTCATGTCTCTGTTGCACCAAAGACTTACTCGACGACCTGACGTGGTCTACTGACATGGCAAGTCATAAATTATTTCTCTTTTTCCTATATTTTATTCTAAATCATCGTTTCACACGTTATTTTTATTTTATAGAATGAGTGTACGAGCCAAATTTAGGCTAAGAATCCAAACGTCATTATATCTCAGAAGACACTTGGGCCCACGTGACGAACTCGCATAAGATCGTGTCTCTTGGCATTCATCTGGCCCTAGTGGCTTTGTGGGCTGCCAACAAGGCCCAATCAGCTTGGGTTCCAGCCGTCAGAGTCCCACTCGAAACAGACATTGTTGGGGTTTTAGCGCGGGCGCAACGGAAGCTCGCGGTTCGGGTGAAATCGTAATTTTAAAACTTTTAAAAATAACGAATAAATTATTCAATATTGAATATGAATAATTCATTCATATTTCACCTAAACATATTTATTCGATATCAAATAACGACATAAAAATTAAGAAACATCGCGAAACTTTTACGAAAACTTTTTTTCCTCAAAATGGCATAAAACGCATTTTTGACCGAACCGACCACCCAATGCACACGAGGGCTGCCCAGGTCAGCCCCAACAGTACTAGGACAGTTCATGGGCTGCCCGAACAGTGACCAATTCACTGTTTGGGCAGCCGTCACCCGGTTGGCTCAAAATTCAGCCAGTAACGCAGTTTTTCACCGTTTTCGTATATTTCAACTCTGAAACAGTTTCCGAAAATTGTTCCGATACCCAAAATACATCCAATACATTTATATGACATAATTTTCATCATAATAAACCCAGTTTTTCCAGATCTGATTTTGTAACAAAAATTATCATTTTTCATGCTATAAATCTAATTTTCTAAATATTAATCATATTATTACTAATATCAATCCAAGCCACCACTAATGAAGCACCCAAGAACAATTTTAGTCATTACAAGAGTGGTCATAACACTCTAGAATTGCAACATATTATCAAATCATCAAATTGAACCAATATTACAATAATATCATTCAATACTACTTTACACATGCACCAAGTCTGAATCCATCTTCCAAATAAAAAAAAAACACTCAAATTCTAAAGAAAAGAAGAAACCCTAGAATCTCTCTAGATGTTCAAGAATAAGAAACATGCTTTTTAAGCTTAGGGATATAAAGAATTACCTTTAAATCTCCTAATTCCTTAAGCTATTTTCTTGATTTCTTCACTTTTCCATATTGATTCATTAAGCAAATTTTGGTGAGTTTTGGAAGATGTTTTTCGGCCATAGCAAGCCTTGGAAGGGAAAAGAAAATTTTTTACTTTAAAAAATCCCAATTGCCGACTTAATGGGGTTATTTTGGTCAATTATAAATTTAATTCAATTAAATAAAATCAAGCTTTATGTTAGCAAATCAAATTTGCACACCTTAAGTTAATTAAAACATGCCACATGTAACCAATAATAATTAAATATTTTTCATAACAATTATGAAAAAGAATCTCATTTAATTATTCAAATATTTAACATTTAAATATCTAAATAATTAATTAATATAATTATTATTATATATTTTTTTATTTACATTAAATAACAAATACATATATATTAATGGCATGTGCCAAAGTCTCATTTGACAATTAATTAATATGTATCAAATCAAATTTTGTATCAAATATAAATACACATTAATTATTAATAGACCAAAATTTCCTAAAATATGTGTTTTCGTTTAACCGTTTAAACGATTCGAATTAACTTATTTAATCCAGTGAAGTATAATGAATAATCTATATTATTCATAAAGTGTTGCCCAAGTGCCCAACGAGTACACTTCATATGTGGGACTCTCTAAGTTTAGGTTTATCTGTCGAGAAATCCAATTTCGTGTCCATAATTCACCCACTCATGAATTATGACGGCCACAGATAATCTCGCTAAACTATGCAAGTCGAGGTCATTGCAAACGTATAATCCCTTCGTCACAGGCTATCCATATTATACCTGGGATATAGATAAGAACGTCAAATCCTTATGTTATAATATAGTCGACTTTCAAATTTACGATCTCTAAATAACACTCGGAACTCGCTTCCGAAGTTATACCACGACCATGGATTTACTAGATCGCAAACACGTGTAGGATACATATGCCCTGTACACATGACTGACAGATTCTATCTTGATGCGCACTGGATATCATGAGCATCAGTCCACACCCAACGAACATGCGGAGGTCTGATATAAATAGATCGGTGACATGATTGCCATCAAAGTGTGGAGGATAACTCATATATCCACTGTGGTATCTCAAGTCAAATGACCACTATGCTCGCTCAACTCGAAAAGATTCCTATTGACGTTGGTGTATCATCTATTAGAAAATCTTCGGTGAGTCGTTCAGTGTTTATCAAATAAACACCTACGTGTCTATACGAGTTTCTCGAGACTCATGGTTCATTGTGATAAACCATCGGACCAAGTCACGATATATGACATGTATTGGTCTCAGCGAATTTTGCTAACCGACTCGTGTTAGTAAATCTTGACTATAGTGACACTTCCCAGTGTCAATTACAAACTACGTTGTAACTGCGCACTACATTGTAAATCCTAGGGTCTTTGTCTAATATACACATATCACTAAATCAAATTTAGTTTCAATCTAATCATAATTAGATATCTAATCGTAATTAGATCGAATATATATATAAAAGATAATAGGTGTTACCATTAATAAGTAATATTATGGAAAAAAAGAATTGTTTGTATTCATGAATCGGACATAAATACGATCCGGATTGGCACTCTGAGCACCAACCCTAACAATTTCTCACACTTGCTCTAGTGCCAATCCACGGTATCATATACACATATAAATGTGTATCATATACTCATGGCCCTCAAGAGCTCACCTATCACTCAAAAGGTAGGCAACAACAAGTAAGCCCGCTATAACAAATTGAGTTTGTCCAACAAACCCAATCGTTTTCCTTAACCATCATCATTCATATTTTGTAGAATTCTAGTTCTACGTCAATATGACTCAGATGCAATACCAATATTGTGCTATAGCTATTAAGTTGTCTATGTATTTAGAGATCAAATCCAAAATACTATGTAGACAACCGCAAACACAATAATAATATCAAAACTTCTAATCTATCAGGTCACTTTGTAACTTCATAAGTCAATACTTTATAAGTTACAACAAATTCTACTAATACAGTAGAATCAACCGTGACACTCCCACTACATTTTTTCTGACTTTATATAATGTGGACCATCTAACGTCATAATTAGACTCAAAACTAATCCGACCCTAATGGTTGCGGATTATATTCTCCATGAATAAGAAACTTGTTCTTAATATCTCAAGGATAACAAAAAAAATATTTCAAGACACATCTTATGGTTTACAACATATCAAAATAACTCGTAACAATTATAATTAAATTGATATCTTTAATCGTACATAATACAATATTCATTATGCCATCATCCTATAATGCATAAGATTGATTAGACATTCTAATCAATTTCTCTTTCGACTAAGGAATCATCATTTACGAAAGATAAATACTATATACAAGAGACACACTAACTGTCAAACAATTATACTAACTGTCACACAGATAGTCTTGTTGTGTCCTTTATTAAATCATATCTAATGCACGACTAATGAGAGTATCTTACAAGTCTCTTAGTTTTATATCATATATGAAACTTTATATCAAATATAACAGAGACTACTCTCACTGGATTCACAGAGAAAATAAGACTTAGGTAAATCTTTTACCTTATAAACATCTCATTATTACATTGATAATGATAATGTCGTTAGGATATATAACACTAAAAAGAAATTTATATGCTCCCACTGATCCTACTATCATATGTGTATTCTTTATGCTTTGATAAAATCAGACAATCTAACTGTTATCAAAATTAGAAAACACAAATTTCCGGAAAGCTTATATGAGTCTACAATAAGCTCTATAAGCTAGTATATCAAACTGTGATCTTAGCAGAATACAAACTCTGGGGCCATTATAGAATGAACTCTTCAAACAAAGAAACCACAATGGATCTATCATTCAAAGAAACCATTCAAGAACGCCATTTTTTATTCTTTAGCCAAAATACATAGTTTAATATCAAAATTAACCAACAAATCTTTAATTGTTCAATTAATGTGACTAGAGACAAGTTTTCTCAGAATCTATAATAGATTGTTGAGTATAACCTTTCTCACTATCATACTATAAAGGTCAAACCTTTAATAAACTCATTTTGCTTTTGTTGCGCAAATAATTTGCATATTTTTATGAACGATTCATAATGAAAGCTCAATCAAGCTCCAAAATTGATCGTAGTAAGCTACAAACAATTTCAGATCTATGGTTTAATGGTAATTTCCAAAATCAATATCAAATATCGCTCCCACTATAAGTTATAAGATAATTTTCTTCGATAAGAAAACAACAGAATCTTTAAGTATCAAATACTTCGTAAATGATTCTGACATCCTATTGGACTTATATGGAAACTGTCTAAGGGTCTTTTCATCTTATTAATATATAGTTCCATTTATAGCTTAGCATTTTCACATTTAACTTCAATAAGTCAAGTCTTTTCTACAATTGTTAACATCTGATGTTACACACCAAGTAATAAAATAATTTTATTGCTCGGGATCGTAGAAAATATATTCTATCAAATAGAATACAATATTATATTAAATAGAATTAAAGATAAACTTTACTTGTACCTCTAAGGCGCAAATAATTTCAATTATATAACTATTATACAAAAGAAAGATTCAAATCTCAAACCTTTTAAGATTCGAATTTTCTACTTATACATATCATATACGTAACTGTAAAAACTAATGGAACCTTAATTAAAAATATGAATTAGTATTACTGGAGCACATCCCCAAGAGCATTGAAACTAATTCGGTAACACTCAATATCAAACGAATCAAATCATATAAGATTCGATTCATCCCACTGACCAATTCCATCACGATGGAGTCGTAGAAGAATAATATTGAATAAGAATCACATTCATTAAATAACTTTAGAATAAATTGTCATAAATTCATATGTTTGATCATATCAAACATCCTTAAACAATTCAAAGACTCGTGATGAATTTTTAAAATATAGTTTTCAACACTTCAAATAGAATATCTTTGAACCATTCAAAATATTCTATCCGCGTTTCATCAGAAACATATTGAAAGTTTTCGAACCATTTAAGACGTTCAATATATATTCTTTTAAAAACACGCAACTAAGTCATGATAACTCATTAACAAGTTACGAAGTAAAGAAACTATCCAAGGTAATTTCTAATTCATTAAACTACATACATCCAATGTATTAGTTTAATAAATCTGTGATCCAATGACGATCATTGGTTAAATGAGATTTAATCACATACTGAATACAATATTCATTAAATGGATAAGGATATATGGTGTGATCTTCTATCAGACCATCATTTACCATACGGAATAAACATACAATGCTTATGTGATAAAATCTCAAAAAGCATTGTTCTAAGTTATTTAGTCAACCAAATATTTTTCTTAATGTTTATCTCTTCATCAATGACACTACTAGTTATATTAAAATATGCAATAATTATTTATAAAGAACAATAACTATCCAATAGTCCCAAGGTCTGATATCAATATCAAAACAATCATTAAATATTATTTTAAATAACTAGATGGAAGATCTGGTATCCAATACCTACAGTTGTCGTATTGTGAGAATCGATATTCTCTATACACAACTATACACATCTCATTTCTTTACCTTTATAATTTGCCTTCAATTATTCACAATAATTGCAAATAATTGATTAGCAAACTGTGTCAAACACGTGACTTCTAAAAGTCACTAAAGCCAAGAAACGTCATTATAAGATAAACAAATACTTAATGGAATTTTCCTAATGTTAGTCAAGAATCTCGAGACATGAACTAATTCACGTCAATTCTTACTGCACAAGAAAATATTCTCTCTAAATAATTATATCCTAATACAAATATCTATTTAGATTACTTATCGTGATTTAGTAACTAAGTCACTAACCATCTTGATTTTCAAGAAAATTGGAACAACAGTTCCCGATGGTTTTGACAAATCTAACAATATCCAAGTCTACTTTGTTGGTTTATATTAAGGTCCCAAGATCAATAATAAGCATGAAAACATGTGTGAATAACAATCGAGAAGTTGCGGAATACTTACATCGATCGGTTGAACGATGCGGAGACGAACAAAAATCTGATTTTCTCCTCTCTTCACTGCTCGGTAGTGAGCAGTCCATGCTCACTGTTTTGACCTCCATTTTGGTCATTCGTCAAGCTCCAGGTTCGTCAAATGGTTCCCGGCTCATGGGTGGACTTCCCTATCACCTTCGCATGTCTCGTAAGTGTGCTAGCATTTGTGATTTTGCCACAAAATCCACTCCTGCTTCCCTCACTGCTCAAGGTTTCAAAACCAGAAAAACAGAAAATGGCGTGAAGAAGAAAGATGGAGAGGAAAGAGAGAGTTGTGATGTTGGTTCCAAATTTGTGTATTAAATACACACATTTGAATTTCAAATTTATTTCATGTGAATTTGGCTTTCAAAAGTCAAACAATTAAAAGCTCCAACCACTTCCATCACTCAATCAAGTTGTCAAGTCACATCACTCAAAGTGACTAATGATTTGACGCATGATGCGACTAGCGATTTGATGCTTGATTTGACTTGCGTGCAGCACTCGAATTCGAAATACGAATACGCTCGCAAATAATCTCGGGCTCGGGTTCGTTAATTCTAAATTAATGAATTTTCTGTTGCGTCATAATTAAATGATTACGCCTAGCGAAATCACTATTCACGTCGCTAACGAATTAATTCCAAATTAATTCGTTCCCCCGAATTAAAATCTAATTTTAATTCTGTGTCGAAATCTAATTTCGTTTAATATATCAAATATATTAATTTCTCGATTAATTCCAAATTAATTGTTATATCTCTTTAACGATATTTTATCCTAGATAAAATATCTCCGCAATTAATCCCAGATTAATTTTCTCTCTCTTCTAATTAATCCCAGATTAATTTAGAGTGCGAGTCATACGTCATCGGAGAATCTTTGGGAAGCGACCCATGCGATCCCCGGATATGTTGGCAGTAAATTCGGTCGTCGGACTATCCAAACATGTAAGTACCTCGTACTACGTTTATACCAATTTACAAGACAAGGTTGGCCTCTAGCAAAGCGCCATGCCTACCCAATTCTCCGGAAATATCCTTACAGGAATAAATGATCTGTATCAGGCGTAGTATACGTAATATTGCGTATTTCTGTCCAGTATCGGATGATCATGTGCTAGGTCTGAGGCTGGAATTGTGTCTGCCTCGTACGAAGCACATGTCGGATGTCTGGTAACTAGAGTCTATAATCGGATAAACCTGACCTTGTCATTTTATCCCGATAGCTGCAGCATTTAAGAGAACCAGTCTCGTATCCTACGTGACCATCATCTCCATATGACTGGAGTGACACTTCCGTCTTGACATCACACCCAACACACTACGATTCTCAATATACCCAACATTGGCGTACACAGAACCGGTTAAAGCCCTGGACGACCTCAACCAAAGTATATTGGTTGTCGCAAGTATTAGCGGTGCAAGTCTCAGGTTAAGACCAAATATACCTACCCTGATTTTGGACTTCCATAGACACATAGTCATACTACCAATGGAATTCCGATGGGGTCTATCCAAAGCGAAGCTGTTTCCACTTGGCCTATAGCCAGTCACTCGAGTGTCTGACACCCGAACTATGTACGGTTGGCTCAAACTGCTGAGAAAGTGCTTTCGTCAGCGGATTTGCATTATTATCATCTGATGTGATTTATTCGATCATCACATCGCCACGATGTATGATCCAAATGAATCAGATGAATAGTCGAAGTATGTATCCGGATCGTTGATGAGACCATTAATTCTTTAGCCTGTGCTCAAGCCTAGCTCAGCTGCTAACAGAATTATATCTAATCTAATTAGATTTGTTTATCGACCCAGAAGGCTTCTTTTTCCGCCTCAGCTGCAGCAATAACCCGCATTTGTTGTTTATATGGTAACAATATCTTGCTTGGAAGATTTACGGCACAATGTACCGTTATTCAAACTGTATAGTACCGTTTGCGACTTATAGTCGTCTTTATCGGTTTAGATAACTTGCAACAGTGATCCCAGTCACTTCAAGTTCTCTTTCTCCACAGATTAAGATAACATCATTAGATCTCTAAGATACTAACGGATGTTCTTAACATCAATCCAGTGACTATCACTCGGATTGGCCTGTTTGTGAATTCATATGCTCAAAGAGTATGAGACACCAGGTCACGTACATTTTTCAATGTACGAGTGTCTCGGAGAGTTTTCGAAAGCCAAGCTTTCGCCGATAGTTTATATGGGAACATCATTTCCAAGAAATGATATATTATTATCATTATTTATAGGACAGCCACTGTCAGTGCGCTCCCACTAACCCTCTTATATACGCAAGAATCTTTTCGTTTTGAATTAAATCATAAACCATTATGATTACACCAAGAACCTAATGCTTGCTTCAATCCAAACATGGATCGAATAACCCGCAAACCTCGTTTGCTAGTTTTGGTATGACAAAACCGACATGATGTTATAAATATCCTCCAAAAGGTTTCCTTTTCAGGAAAGCGATTTTCCCGTTAAGCTGACATATTTCATAAATGAAATATGCAGCTTTAGCAAGCATTATCCAAATGGATTTACCTTGGCAACAGTTAAAAGGCTGAATCGTAGTCAACACAATGTTGATAATGATACATTTCCGCTAAAAGCCTATCTTTATACGTTGGTATGTTGCCTTTCATGTACGTCTTCCTTGAAGACTTATAAGTACCAATAGACACAATGCCTTGCGGTACATCAACTAGTATCCAAACATAGTTGATATACATGGAATCCAATTCGGATATTATGGCACTTTGCCATAATAGGGGGTCGATACCTTGTATCACTTCCTCATACGTAGTCAGTTGGTATACCTCAATAAGATAGACATCTTGAGGTGAGATCAGAAACCCATACCCCAGGTTGTTTTCTGACTCTCTCCGACTTACGCGATTCTTGTGTATTCGAAGATTATTGGTAATAGTTTCATCCTTGATGAACTATTTGTGTTCCATTAAAGATTCGGTGCCTGGAATAGTATTACTCCGAATTTCATCGAGTTTTACTATCCTCCACTTACCACTGCATATCAGTATTCCTCTTAGGAAAATCACATGGTGAGCAACAATCTAATTGTTCTCTGTGAGTTGTATAAGTACTATACTTATGGTATCCCTAAGATAACTTACATTGGGCACTTATCCAATTTGGGTTTTAGTTTGGTATCATCCAAACATATGCCCAGCATTCCCAAATTATCAGGAATGTGAAACCTGGTTTCTTTCCCGTTCATATCTAATATGAAGTCTGTCAAACAGATTATTATGGAACCTTATTCAAAATAAGTTCTGCACTGTCAAAGCTTATCCGTTGAAAGAAATGGTAGCTCAGAGCGACTCATGATTAACCTTATCATGTCCAATAAAATTCGGTTACTCAGTTCGGACACACCGTCATTTTGACGTGTTTCGGAAGGAGTCCTCATTTGAAAGAATACTTTACTCTTTCAAGTATATAAGAAAATTATTGCTTAAGTATTTTCCATTACGGTCTTACCGTGACAGTCTAATACTTTAGCCGATCTGTTTGTCCATTTCGTGTCGAAACTTTAAAAGTTTCCGATTTATGTTTCAAAAGAGACACATAACCATAACGTGATGCCACATCCGTAAGGTCACGAAATATTCATATCCACCTCTAGCCTAGCTAGACATGGGCCCACTTGCTTCACTATGAACTAGGGCCAACAGGTCGGTGGCATTTGCACTTTTACCAAGTAAATAGTGTTATAGGCAATTTGCCCAATAAACTATATTCATAGACTTTATTTGAATGGAATCAAATCAGTCATAGTACCCACTCTTCGAAAGTGTGGATATACGAGTCTTGTTTGATTGTGTCCCAGACAACAATGCCATAAAAGTTTCATCTGATCAAATCAGTTGAGCTATTTATTTTTCATATTATATATTCGAGATTTGTTTATATTCAAAATATAAATTCTGTTATTCACATCTAATGTGTTTATCTCAATATCATCTTTATATAATAAAACACTTTAGTGTTTTAGAATATAAAGGTTCACCCGCAGCGGGTTAAACACTGATATAAATATAATGTTTCTAGTCAAACTAGTTACATTATAACAGCTTCCAAACTTAGGTACACACCCGAAGGTAGTTCCCAAACTTAGGTATTTACGATTAAAACAGCGACTTTCGTCTCGTTTCCAATTCGCAGATTAATCTCAGTTGAGGTCAGTCTTGCTCATAGCAGATTCTGAATATCAATATATATATGTACCAACTAAGTATTTAAAATCTAACTTTAATACTAGTAGTGAACATAATGTTGACAAACACATTTGAAGTCAGAGCATTGCTCGTCCTCAATTCCTTCATGTCTGCTTTGTTCAAATGACAGTCACGCTTCCGCGATCCCGTTTGCCACATTTAGCAGACATTTTGGGATATGTCATTTATCTTCCCAGAAGATCATAATGATTTTGCCTTTGCCCTTTTCAACACTCCAGAAGCCTTTGGCCAAGCCTCGGGTTTCTAGAACATCGAAGTAAGGTGCGCCTTGCGCTACTTGCCTAATTGCAAACTTTGACTTTATCTCTTTGGGAATAGTCATTAACCCTCCAAGAGTTATTTTTGCAATTTTAGTACTTCTAAAATCTAAAGATAGATTCTTTGAAGATCCTTCAATTTCATTATCATACTTTAAGGATCTAATCCTTAGTTCTGATTCAGAAATTAAGGAGTCTACTACGACAGGCTTAATGGATTAAGCACTTAAGTTATCATTATATAATCTTCCAAAGATTATGATCTACTGTTTGCTTAACTTCGGGGTTAGGCTTAATATATTATTTTATCAAATAAAATAACTTATTATTTTTCCAGGACCATCCTGAATTTTATTCCCAATTTTGAAAATTAAACCATTTAAAAACATTTTCCCTAGGATTATGTTTTAAATGTCAATCTTTTAATTTTATCATGATATTAAAGTCCAACTATTTAATCAACGATTAAGGTACTATTTATTATAATGATTACAATAGTCCAACTATTTAATCAACTATAATTTAATAGATTAATATCAATTATATTGATTACTATAATCCAATTATAAAATCAACTATAAATGAATAGTTTGAATATAGTCCTAACTATTTATTAAAACAACATTTTAAATATTAATCCAACTAACATTTAATTTCTAACGACGAATGATATTTATTTGAGCGCGTATGGCGAGTAATTGAATGAGTATTGCAAATTCAATTCTTGCCTCCCACTATTTTTCGGTGAGCCTCTAACCCTCTGTCTGAGTACTCGGGAAACCGCGTTTCCTAGTGGGCTAGGATCCCGTTAAATATCACACAATCTTGACTTTGGCCAACAAATTGTATGATAATTAACTAGGTAGATCTCTAAGATCGATTGGATCCAATCCAATTCCTAGATCCGGTAGGGGACATCCAAGTCTGAAACATATATCTTATATATGCCAATACATCCAATGTATTACCTAACTTTTTCCTCTGAATCAACTAAGCATTGGCTTTGGCACAACAAACTTAGTGATCCCAGTTAAGCGCGACCCATTGACCATGGAAAGCTTCGTAATCAATGTCGATGGACAAGAAGTGGTCTTGACTTTGGCCAACAAACCACAACTTGGACAAGACACCAATATGGAACAAAGCCTTCGTGATTCAAACACATCCTCGACGGACAAAGGCCTTGACTTAGCCAACAAGCCAATATCGTCTCGGATCTTGAGTGAGAATCACTCAATGGAAGGAAAGACGTTTAATATTGTGCGAGGTTTTTTCGAGTGCAAATTGGCAACCAATTATTATCTTTGTTAAGGTTCTCATTATCATACACCTTAAAACATGCATTCTAAACACATAATAAAGCGCTTATGAAAAATAATAATGATATGCGGATGGATACTTTACACATTGATCCTAGATCAAATCTCTCATTTTCTCTCTCCCGCTAGCACATGTATTTACTTCTACCCGTTACAATACACTTCTAAAGAAACCTCATTTACATTGAGGGGAATAGGTGAGAAGAGAATACAAAGAAATGAGAGGTAATAAGGCTGGACACGCAGGTCCAATTTAATAAATCAAATTTATTACAACAATTTATAAAATTGTCTCACCAATCTAATATCCATCCGATATACATTATTCATGCCATCGCAACCATGTATTTACACAAGCATGTTATCAATCAATCTAATCAAATTAATTAATCTGATAATTAGTGACCATCCAATGTTCAAACAATGATTTGATTTTGCTCGAGTCAAACTCGTTTTGCGAATAAGTACTCAAAGTACATATTCTCGAATTAAATTAAACTACATCATTAAATCCAATTTAATATGCATTCAATTCTAATTCGCTATTTAATTCCAAATTAAATACTACACTTTATTAAGAACTTTTACGACTTAATTCCAAATTTAATCGTTACGGGTCTCAAAGCCCGATTAACGTCCAACGTCAATTTAATTAAAGTCTAATGGGCTTTTAATTAATTTCTTGAGGCGTGAACTTTTGGTCAACTCGGGTCAAACCGAATAACCAAAATCCAATCCGGGAGTTACCCAATAAGCCCGGAAATCAATCTTGGCCCATTAGGCCCAATTAAACTTTAAAGGTCCATTAAGTCGCATTTGGGCTTTATGGATGCGGTTTTGGGCCCAATTGGATCCAACCAATTTTGCCTAAACCCAAATTTGTACAACAAAGCCCAACAAGCCCAATTACAACACTTAAGCCCAATTTCACAAAATAGGCCCAAAATAATTAAATCATAAAATTCCAAATTCCCAATTTAATTACCAAAGTGTATAACATGATTAATTACCCAAATTAACATTTCTAAAAACATCAATATACACAATTAATCATGCTCATTTTCATCATCACATGTCCAACACATTTTGATTAAAATCAAACCTAATTTTACATGCCCAAAGTCTCGGCCAAGGAGGGGATTTTATATCCGATTTGGTTTCAATCCAATTAATCCCACAATCAACATTAAATCAACATCCTAATTGATTCTAACTCATCCAATGAATTAAAAAATCAAAATTCCAAGACTAATTAGGGCATAAGGCATTCGGCCATCACCACCAAATTTGGGCAAATTTATTCCAAACAAAATTTAATCAAATTGATCCAATCAATATTCAATTAAACATCAATTAAGCATATTCATTCATCCATTTCACAAAAATCATGCTCAAAATCATTTACCCAATTTTAAGCCCTAAACGTTTTCACGCTCAAACCTTGCTCTAGATGCCATTGTTGGTTTCTATTAAGGTCCCAAGATCAATAATAAGCATGAAAACATATGTGAATAACAATCGAGAAGTTGCGGAATACTTACATCGATCGGTTGAGCGACATGGAGATGAACAAAAATCTGATTTTCTCCTCTCTTCACTGCTCGACAGTGAGCAGTCCATGCTCACTGTTTTGGCCTCCATTTTGGTCATTCGTCAAGCTCCAAGCTTCGTCGAATGGTTCCCGGCTCATTGGTGGACTTCCCTATCACATTCGCATGTCTCGTAAGTGTGCTAGCACTTGTGATTTTGCCACAAAATCCACTCTTGCTTCCCTCACTACTCACGGTTTCAAAACTAGAAAAACAGAAAATGGCGTGAAGAAGAAAGATGGAGAGGAAAGAGAGAGTTGTGATGTTGGTTCCAAATTTGTGTATTAAATACACACATTTGAATTTCAAATTCATTTCATGTAAATTTGACTTTCAAAAGTCAAACAATTAAAAGATCCAACCACTTCCACCACTCAATCCATCAAGTTGTCAAGTCACATCACTCAAAGTGACTAATGATTTGACGCTTGATGCGACTAGCGATTTGATGCTTGATTTGACTTGCGTGCCGCACTCGAATTCGAAATGCGAATGTGCTCGCAAATAATCTCGGGCTCGGGTTCGTTAATTCTAAATTAATGAGTTTTTCGTTGCGTCGTAATTAAATGATTACGCCTAGCGAAATCACTATTCACGTCGCTAACGAATTAATTCCAAATAATTCGTTCGCCCGAATTAAAATCTAATTTTAATTCTGCGTCGAAATCTAATTTCGTTTAATATATCAAATATATTAATTCTCGATTAATTCCAAATTAATCGTTATCTCTCTTTAACGATATTTTATCCAAGATAAAATATCTCTGCAATTAATCCCAGATTAATTTTCTCTCTCTTCTAATTAATCCCAGATTAATTTAGAGTGTGAGTCATACGTCATCGGTGAATCTTTGGGAAGCGACCCATGAGATCCCGGATATGTTGGCAGTAAATTCGGTCGTCGGACTATCCGAACACGTAAGTACCTCGTACTACGTTTATACCGATTTACAAGACAATATTGGCCTCTAGCAAAGCGCCATGCCTACCCAATTCTCCGGAAATATCTTTACATGAATAAAGGATCTGTATCAGGCGTAGTATACGTAGTATTGCGTATTTCTGTCCAGTATCGGATGATCACGTGCTACGCCTGGGGGGAATTGCGTCTGCCCCGTACGGAGCACATGTCGGATGTCTGGTAACTAGTCTCTATAATCGGATAAACTTGACCTTGTCATTTTATCCCGATAGCTGCAGCATTTAAGAGAACCAGTCTCGTATCCTACGTAACCATCATCTCCATATGACTGGAGTGAAACTTCCGTCTTGACATCACACCCAACACACTACGATTCTCAATATACCAGCATTGGCGTACACAGAACCGGTTAAAGCCCTGGACGACCTCAACTAAAGTATATTGATTGTCGCAAGTATTAGCCGTGCAAGTATCAGGTTAAGACCAAATATACCTACCCTGATTTCGGACTTCCATAGACACATAGTCATACTACCAATGGAATTCCGAGGGGGTCTATCCAGAGCGAAGCTGTTTCCCGTACCATCGGTAAAACACAACCTCCTATTACACTTGCATGAGTATCCTATACCCAAATATATGAGAACTATGCCGTTGTGCCCTCACAACGCGCACAAGTGTAATACTAGTCTTTTACGTATTTATCGATGTCCAATCTCGATAATACTCTGACTAGGGATATTTAATGATTTATCTTCGTGGACTGATACTGTCTCATATCATTCTCCGTCCAGAAAAAATCATAGGGACCTCATATCATTTATATATCTAGATGATCTAATCACAAATGATAAGAGTGCAATCTCCTTTGTCACATAGTTAATTTGTACAACAACACCATGATCTGTACAAATAGTGACGCTATGGGTCATAATTGTCCAACATACTTACATTCTAGAACCTATTCTAGAAATACAAAACCATAAGTGAAGTCAGAAAACATATTCAAATAATATGTATGTAGTGGCTTGGCAGTTTAAATTTTATCAACAATATAGAATAAAGAAAAACAAAAGCAGCAATTTTCATAATATTACGCATTGCCTTAGTTGTGGATTTTAATCCCAGCAGTGTCTCCCATACTTTACGTAATACCGTAATCCCCAACGGAAAATGGGAATTCAATAATTAAATCGAATTCCATAGTGAGAAGCGGACCCCATGAATATATTTCGACTCACAGCTTTGGCACGATCTCGCCTACGTATATTCATTAGGTAGACAACTCATTATCAATCACACTCATAGTGACTCCTGATTTTGGTCCTTACCGTTTCTCATTATGACAGCTTTGGCACGTTCACAAGGAGGTGTATCAAGGCTTCACTTGCCAATGACAAACTCAAGCTATCGATATAGTCCTGACAACTTTGGCACGTTCAGGATTTCCACTTTCACTTGAATTTTTCTAGTATCAAATATACATCTGGTATCGATAAAATTCTATCAACTACCCCCTCACTGCTTTGGCACGATCTCAGATGCAGCCATAGAAAGATACCCATAAACCGTATTGACAAGACAGACCAAAAAACATGCATCCAATATATGTCACTCTACTGCCTTATTAAAGTAGGGATATTCCTCAAGAAAACATTGCTCTACATCAAATACAAATTTAATCTAGATCAATTTTCAAACAGTTCAATTATACCTTAGAAAATATAACTTAATTTAACCATTAAATTTCCGTTACGTTTTTCGTTAGCGTAGAACCGAAAAGTCAAGAAACATCTAAATTATATGCGTGTGCAAACATCAAAATTGGATTATATATCACATATCAAGCATGAATAATGTAATGGATGAAGGATCAGACTTGCTCTCATACCATTTTTATTGGGGTTTTAGCGCGGGCGCAGCGGAAGCTTGCGATTCGGGTGAAATCGTAATTTTAAAATTTTTAAAAATACCGAATAAATTATTCAATATCCAATATGAATAATTCATTCATATTTCACCTAAATATATTTATTCGATATTAAATAACGACATAAATAATTAATAAACATCACGAAACTTTTACGAAAATATTTTTCCGTAAAATGGCATAAAATGCGTTTTTGACCGAACCGATCACCCAAAAAACACAAGGGATGCTCATGGCAGCCCCAACGGTACTAGGGCAGTTCATGGGCTGCCCGAACAGTGACCAATTCACTGTTTTGGTAGCCGTCACCTGGTTGGCTCAAAAGTCACTCGGTAACGCCGTTTTTTTCACCGTTTTCGTATATTTCAACTCTGAAACAGTTTCCGAAAATTGTTCCAATATCCAAAATACATCCAATACATTTATATGACATAATTTTCATCACAATAAATCCAATTTTTTCAGATCTTATTTTGTACTAAAAATTATCATTTTTCATGCTATAAATCCAATTTTCTCAATATTAATCATATTAATACTAATACCAATCCATGCGACCACTAATGAAGCACCCAAGAATAATTCTAGGCATTACAAGAGTGGTCATAACACTCTAGAATGGCAACATATCATCAAATGATCAAATTGAACCAATATTACAATAATATCATTCAATACTACTTCACATATGCACCAAGCCTTCAATCCATCTTCCAAATCAAAAAAAAAAAACACCCAAAATTCTAAAGAAAAGAAGAAACCCTAGAATCTCTCTAGATGTTCAAGAACAAGAAACATGCTTTCTAAGCTTAGAGATATAAAGAATTACCTTTAAATCTCCTAATTCCTTAAGCTATTTTCTTGATTTTCTTCACTTTTCCTTCTTGAATCATTTGGTGAGTTTTGGAAGATGTATTTTCAGCCATTGCAAGCCTTGGAAGGGAAAAGAAAATTTTTTACTTTAAAAAATCCCAATTGCCGACTTAGTAGGGTTAGTTTGGTCAATTTACAAATTTAATTCAATTAAATAAAATCACGCTTTATGTTAGCAAATCAAATTTGCACACCTTAAACTTAATTAAAAGATGCCACATGTAACCAATAATAATTAAACATTTTTCATAACAATTATGAAAAAGAATATGATTTAATTATTCAAATATTTAATATTTAATATTTAAATAATTAATTAATTTAATTATTATTATTATATATGTATTTTTATTTACATTAAATAACAAATACATATATTAATGGCATGTGTCAAAGTCTCATTTGACAATTAATTAATATGTATCAAATCAAATTTTGTATCAAATACAAAAACACATTAATTATTAATTGACCAAAATTCCCTAAAGCATGTGTTTTCGTTTAACCGTTTAAACGATTCTAATTAACTCATTTAATCCGGTGAAGTATTATGAATAATCTGTATTATTCATAAAGCGTTGTCCAAGTGCTCAACGAGTACACTTCATATTGCGGGACTCTCTAAGTTTAGGTTTATCCGTCACGAAATCAAATTTCGTATCCATAATTCACCCACTTATGAATTATGACGACCACAGATAATCTCGCTAAACTATGCAAGTTGAGGTCATTGCATACGTATAATCCTTCTGTCACGGGCTATCCATATTATACCTGAGATATAGATAAGAACGTCAAATCCTTATGGTATTATATAGCCGACTTTCAAATTTACGCTCTCTAAATAACACTCGGAACTCACTTCCGAAGTTATACCACGACCATGGATTTACTAGATCGCAAATATGTGTAGGATATTTATGCCCTGTACACAAGACTGACAAATTCTATCTTGATACGCACTGGATATCATGAGCATCAGTTCACACCCAACGAACATGCAGATGTCTGATCTAAATAGATCGGTGATGTGACTGCCATCAAAGTGTGGAGGATAACTCATATATCCACGGTGGTATCTCAAGTCGAATGACCACTATGCTCGCTCAACTCGAGAAGATTCCTATTGACGTTGGTGTATCATCTATTAGAAAATTTACAGTGAGTCGTTCAGTGTTTATGAAATAAATACCTACATGTCTATACGAGTCTCCCGAGACTCATGGTTCATTGGGATAAACCATCGGACCAAGTCATGATATACGATATGTACTGGTCTCAGTGGATTTTGCTAACCGATCTGTGTTAGTAAATCTCGACTAGGAACTTTATTTAAGGATATACAACTTATAGTGACGCTTTCCAATGTCAATTACAAACTACGTTGTAACTGTGCACTACTTTGTAAATCATAGGGTATTTGTCTAATATACACGTATCACTAAATCAGATTTAGTTTCAATCTAATCATAATTAGATATCTAATCGTAATTAGATCGAATATTTATATAAAAGACAAGAGGTGCTACCATTAAATAAGTAATATTATGGAAAAATTAATTGTTCGTATTCATGAATTGGACATAAATATGATCTGGATTGACACTCCGTTCACCAATCCTAACAGACATTCTAGTCAAACATGGATCCCAAACGACATCAAGTCTGTTGAGTTAAATATGCACCAACACATGGCCCATAAGCCCATACCCCCAAGGGGAAAAGGCTCATACGATCTAAATATTCCAAGAGCCCACGCGACTCAGAAAGTCTCCAGCAAACCCTAATCATGCTATTAATGTCTCAACCGATAATATATGAGCAGTGTCTCAGTCGACGTTGCCTTATGTTATGTAATGTCCCAGTAGACATCGTCCACCAGTCTACACATGACTAATTCATTCTTAATAAGGAAACTAAGTATTTGAATCGAGACAAACCACCTACAAACACAGTGGTACAATCCCGGTACAATAGGGATTACTCATAATCCCCAATGTTTAGGTACTCCTAATTCAATCCATACTCAACTATCCTTTCCTAAATAGGATTGGAATACAACACTTCCAAGGAATCCTAAACCGACTAAAGAGGCTATTACACAGCCTATAAAGGAGAGGGAATCCAAAGGATTGAGTCATTCAAGCTTTGACTCTCACACTCGAGTTCTCAAATCACACATAACTCCTCAAACACCAGCCTACCACCCTCATGGAAATCTACGCCCTCACGACAATTTACGAAGATCAAGGTAACCCTTAGCATTGCTCTTCTCTTTCTTTCGCTCGTCTTTGTTACTGACTTGAATGTCGGAGTGCCTACGACATCCACCACACTGGTGGGTAGTTATTCCACGCTCACTTGCATTTGTTTTGCAGGATCACTAGTGCTCCCATCATATAAATTCTCGATTATAAGTCGAATCTTCTACCATGAGTACTAATTAAAATTGGTTATTAAAAGCAACTAACAAATATAAGATTAAAGCTAGTTTGAGTTATGATTAAGTTTTGAAAATTTGTATGATATGGTGTTATATATAAGTTAAACGGAAACGTGAAAGATAAAAAAATCTTAATTTTTGAATAATATATGTTTTATTGAACAAAAATTTGAATAACATATTAGGATGCTAACACCATTTTAGACCAAAACCCTAAAGGTCTGAATAGAAAAAATCTTAATTATTATGTCAAAATAAAATTCTAAAATGATATATTGTGGGTGAAAAACAGACAACTGTATCTCCAATTATGGACATGCAAAAACTATTACATAACAAGTGACAATAACACATGTTAAGCCAAGTGAAGCTATTGGGGTTCCAAGTAGAAACTGCCAATGCATCTCAAATGCTTCAGAAATTATATAAGCTGACAGCTAAACTCTCACCAACAAATTTATTTATTTCAGCTGCAAGATAAATAAGATTACATCAATTGCTTTTATATTATTGGTCTTTGTGTTCAAGGTCAGCTGCTAACAATTTTGGTCTGGGTTACAAGTCGAACAATGGACTTCATCAAGCTTTCTTAGTTGTCTTTTCAATTTGATAGACTCCTCCTACCATATCCCAAAAATAGAAGAAATTTTGAAGGAAATTTTAGGGATAGATGCATGCAAAGGGAACTATAGGCTCCCATACTTTAGAGTCATGAGTTAGTAAATATATCGGATTTAGTCCCCAGGGGGCGTGGCTTGGTGATGTAGGGCTCATGATCTCACCTTGAGGTCCTGGATTCGAATCCTGGGAATGCGTTTCTTGTAAAAGCCTGAAATAATCGGGGGTTTTACCTACTCCGCTTAAATCCGGAAGGGATAATTTGGCGGCGAGGTTTCCAACGATTAAAAAAAATATATAGATCGGATTTGGAAAAAACAACCCTAAAATCAAGTTTTGTGTATTAATATTTTTAAGATATTAAAAAAATTCCAATTTATATACATTATGAAATTATCATTGTTGCCTTGTAGATGCAGTTGTAATAACAGCAGCCCGCCCATTTATTTGTTGAATGCAGCTTGAAAACTTTTATTTATAGGAAAAATTAGGCTCTGTTTCATGTTGTTGTTTGATCAGTAGTGAAACGATAAAATTATATTTTAATTTAAAAATAATTTCTAAATATTTGATTAATAATAACAGACTAAACACACCATAATTATTTGTTCATTTTCTCATTAGAGTATTTTCCCTCTTATTTTGAAGCTAATTCAGACTGCGCTCGACCAAGACTAGTCCCAACTGTCATCTAATTGTAATATTGTTAGAATATTAGTGTAGTTTTCAGTGAACAATTTTTTTTTTTTTTTTTTTTTTTTTGAAAATGTAAAAATGTTCTCTCTCTCTCTCCCCAAGTGCAAAGCATCCACTTAAGATGAATCTTTTGCTTTAATTTCCATGAACTTCTGTGATCAATCAACCTCCTGCTGCTATGGAACATAGAGAAATGCTATTTTACCCGACGGGCGTGTGCCCGATTGCAAGTCCGAACAGACAAAGCAACAAATCCCTAGAACAAATGTATTTTTTGGATGTTTGATTGGTGTTTGGCATTCGAGAAAATGAAGGACAATGTGATAGTCCAGGGAGTCATGTAATTTGTAGATGGAGAAAAAAAAATTGTCAGAAGAACATATGATTTATTGAAAAACAAACGTTAAATTCAAGTAGGGTCAAGTGCCACTGTGCAATAAAAGCCAGCAGTATATTGAATGATTGATTTCATACAAACCCAGGAATGGGAAATCCCCTATTGAAAAATCACTCTTAAGAAGTTAAACTAGTCAGAACCAATCATTTGATGTACCTGACCATGATTGTGTAAAGTTGCAGTACATTTGCCAAGGGCCAAGGCCCTCGTGTTTCTTCCTCGCATAAACTGATCCGACGTATATGAAAAGTAATAGAAAAACCATTATCTAACTCATTCCAAGGCGGCATATAGGGTTCCGCTTGATGAGACCAAGATCCACCTGCAATATTAACACGAGACATATATGCAATATCAATTTCTATTTTCAGATGATATAACATCACAACTAGCAAATTTAAAGTTTACCTTGTGTCCAAACAGATCTCGAATGTTGTCGATCCCATACAGTATCATAGTCGGTCTAGTTCCAAGAAAGGGGAAAAAATAAGCAAGATCTTTCTTCCACCAGAAGTGTATCCAAAGACAGACATTATATATTATATAGATGTTCCATCTTAATTCTTTGAATAACCATAAAGATTTAGTTACCTTTCAAGAGAAAGGCCCCATGCAATAACACGGACATCTTCTGGGAATCCCATAGGAAGTAACATTTCAGGTCTGAACATGCCAGAGTTCCCGATTTCCACCCATTTCCCTAAGCCTTCGTGATAACTGGTATTAACAGGATTATATATCAATTGCTGACTACCAAAACATACAAATACCAAATGAAAGAAGTTCAAAATTAGCTACCTGAAAATCTCCATACTAGGTTCAGTGTATGGATTGTAAGCAGGCTTAAAACGCAGCTTCGACATTCCTATGAGGGGAATGAAAATGTCATAGCCAAGCCAGTAGGAAGAGCAAAAAGAAGAAAAATCAATTGTTGCAGATAATAGTTAATATAAACAGCATTTCTTTTTATCTGTTTTGCGTCAAGAAATGGGATTTCTACTATGCCATTATATCGATGATGGCTGCAGAATACTATAAGATACAAATCCAAACTGTTTATGACTGTAAAAATACCAAGCTTCACTTCATTCGACTTTGATATAATATAAACCTTTAAAGCCAATAAGTTCACCACAAAAGCACAGAAGCCAACTGAATTTTCATAAGAGTTCTGTAAACTTACCTAAACGTGAGAAGAAGTCATGCAAAACTCCTATCAAGTCACCAAGAGTAAGTCCCCTATCACATACCAGGCCTGAAACCAATATCAGAAACTTGGATTATTGATTCAAAAAGGCACATCAATCAATAGGCACAGCAATCACTACATCGTCCAGATTAATAATCGCAATCATAGCTACAGGTGCAACAAAGGGTCAGTCCATGACAATCCTAACTGATTTCTATACATTTTTTGACACTACCAGTTTTCAATCAACACAGAAATTGATCTATGCCTGTACTGCAAAAGAACTAGCTAACAATCCAACTGAAAATATATCAACCCACTTCAAACACTAACTTAAGTTGACAAGCAAAATTTTAGCTCCATCTGGTCCAGATGATGGGTCAAGCTATTTGTATAATCAAGATTGTTAAATGTTGACATATCATTAGGAATATAAAAACACCCTAAGTTATGAAGCTAAAAGGACATTGACTTTTAATACTACTAAACCTAACCCCAACATACATAAATTAAGTTATCAACACCTTCTATTTGGTGGAATTCTGCAAGATGAGTCCGATCAACAGCTTCATTTCTGAAAACACGATCAATGGAGAAATACTTTTTTGGGGCAAAAGGTTTCTGTAAAAAAAAAAAAAAGATCACCAAATAGAAACAACCACTCAGTCACACAGAAACACGACTTAGCAACCAAAATCTATGCACATAATATAGGATAAAAAAAATTTAAAACGTGTTAAAAATGTCAAATATTTTCTTAAAATAAAACTCAATGGGCGGCTTTAAAGAAAGACCGGATTATCAAACTTCAGTGTTAAAATCTTGAGAAACTTGTGGAAGCAACCTATCAGAGACCGAAGGACCACTCTGAGAACAACATTCCTTTGGTCCCCATATAAAATTATTGGTGCAAGCAAGGTGGCAGTACAATGCCTTGGAAGTATGTTTTCATTAAAAAAAAGTTCATTAATAAACATAAAGTGGGCAGTGGGCTTTTATATCAAAAATAAAGAGGTTTATGAGTCTGAAAGTGAAGATACACTGAAAAGAGTACAACAATTCCTTAAAAATTCAGTAACACTATCAACAATATCAAACCTCTGCTAGTGCCTTGAGCATCCTGGAAGAGACAGCAGTCGTATGAGTTCGCAGGAGGTTTTTGTTTGCTTCCTCTCTTTTCCAATAATATCCATATCTTTGACAAAGAAAATCAAATTAAGTTACAAAGCAAACCTTAATGTGCGAATAAGTAAGATTTAAGAAAATCGCATACCCTCTGGACCCATAACCACCAGACTCGTGCACACTCCTCACCAGCTCAACATAATCTTCTGGCAGTTTCCTTGTAGTGGAAGGTTCTACGGCGCAAGCCAAAAGACCATCAGAAGGAAACCACAAGAAGCAGTGGCAACACAATCAAGCAACAAATTCATACAAACCTTCAAGAAAGAAGGTATCATGTGCATCACGGGCAGGGTGTTGTTGCGGCTGAAACAATGCATCAAAGTTCCAGAAGCTACCAGCAGACAGATACACATGTTAATATTATGAAATAACTCATACAACAGATTAGCTGCATAGCTTTAGTCAGCTCATCTCACAATAGCAGGTTAATAAAAAAAAGCATGCAAAATTAGAAATTTTAAGTTCTTCCCTTTCAATAATTAAAATAGCATGTTCAAATGTTCAAAAGGACCTGGTAAGATGTACCTGCTTTCCACAAAATTGTTTGTCGGCATCTCCTCAAAACTGAACCAGCAAAGGTCCAAACATAAAAATGTCAGCATTAAAATAATAATAATGTGATAGAAAAAACATAAATATGCTAAAATATTACAAAATTAAAGAATAGAACTCACCCCATCTGGAGAAATATGTCCTTCAATTGCTTCCGCACCTGAAATTGGAAAATGCTTAGAAGCACAAATCATCTGAAGTTTTGCGATAACAGGAATGTGATGCTTCATCAAGATTTCAGGCATTGGTAAGTTTCATACAAAGCCCAATACTATACGGAACTTCCTATGTAAGCCATCATCACCTACTACAGGTACACTTGCATGCTCAGAAGTCAGAACAATTTGTATTAAGATATGTAACATGTCAACCATTTACACTGGCCCCACCCATCAAAGTATGTACTCTCACGCATTGTTGCTTCTCAAAAAAGATAGGCTAGTAAAAGGCTGACATTTTTTGAAATTCGAATGGAGTTGAAATGATAAAGTTTTATCCTTACCTTGAGCAGCGGGTGAAGATGGCCACCTTCGGCAGGCTGTCCTTTAGCATTGAAGTTGTACTCTTTGAACTCCAATTCCTTCCAATCACCCTTCTGAAGGTTTTCTCGAGTCAAATCAGTAGCAACTTTCTTCCTTCTAGGAGCATAATTAGGACCTTTACTCACTGAGTAACCCTTCCACGTCTGGGTAACGATAAGCTTCCGCGCTTTGAGACTGTTGATATCCTCTTTGCTAATCGCATGTCCATCTTGTACTCGTAGAAGCAAATCTTTGACTTTGTCCTCCACGTGTTGAACCTTCCTTGAAACTTGCTTCCCCATCTCCACCCACTTATTTTTACCAGCCTGGGAGCAACCTATTTTGAAAACTACAGGATCAAGCTTTTTCTGTAATTCGTCTTTCGAGATACTACCGTCCGCTGGCACAGCCAAGAACAACTGAATCTCAGGTGACCCTTCAGCAGCATACTTCTTACCCTCATCAGTAAGCACCCACGTCTCCCTCTTAACATCCTATACAATCCCATAAATAATCCAAAAGTTTTAATCACAGCTTCATTCAACCCCAAATTTAAACACAGTTAATTAAACCAAATACATTCACAAAATCCAAAACTGGAATCAATAAAATTATATATTTGCCGCCTAACCTAAGTAGCAGGAAAATAAAATAAAAATTAAGATTTGCTCCTTTGTTTTACAGCGAAAAAGTTATTTTTTTTAAAAAAAAAAAAAAAATAGTACCAGAGCATCAACGTAGCGGAAACCATGGAGACTCTTGATGACATTAACGACGTCGTTGTGATCGAGTCCGCGTTCGGCTGCAAAGTTTCCGGAATCGGAGATTTGGTCATTCTTCTCTAGGTACCCTAGAATTGACTCCTCTGCCATGGCGCCGCTCTTCGAGTGAGGTTTTTCAAAGATTTATTATTATGGCTTAATTGGTAAGCATGGCAATGTGCTCGGGTCGTGCTTTGAAAAACATTTATTATTATAGCTTAATTGGTAAGCATGATAATGGGTTGGGCTTAGGGATGACAACAAGATTCGGACCCGATCCGGGTCTTTAAAATGAAGATTTCCGGATCCGGAAAAATTAAAAAAAATAAAAAAATAAATTAGATCTTAATAAAAAAATATAAAATATTATGTATATATATATATATATATATGATATAATTTAATAAAAAAAATAAAAGAATTGAAATAAAACTAATAAAATTGAAAAAATACAAATATAAATATAAAAAAATACAATTAAAATTAAAAAAAAAAAAAGAATCCGGGTAATCGGGTTTGGACCCGGAATATTTACCCGGGTCCGGAACCGGACCCGGGGTTGTGAAACCTCTTTCGGATCCGGACCCGGACCCGGGTCCGAATCTGGATTTTGCCATCCCTGGTTGGGCTCGGCTCGGATTTTGATAAGCTGGAGAAATAATTTTTAGGTTTGAGAGTGGAAAAAATCTGATCCGAACTATTATCTGTCTGATTTTTTAATATACAAAATTATATATATATAATTATTATATGTATATATATTTTAGTTATTTTAAGTTCGAATCGGATCAGACTCGAGCTTTTCTAATTGAGCCCGGCCCAGGCTCGAGTCCGAACCGGATCTCTAATTTAAAACCTGATCCGGATTGGCCGGGCTTTTTGCCAAAATGGAGCCACTGAGTCAATATTTTAGATTTTGTGAGTAAAACTCGAGATGTGGGCCGAGCTTATACTTAGCTTTGTATTGCTTAGTTCAGATTAGGACTGGGGCTGGCCGGACCAAGCTCGGATTTTTTTATTAGTTAATGGAGCCATTGAGTTCAAACTCGAAATGTGGGTCGGGCTCATACTTGGGCTTTCTAGTGCCGAGTTCATCCTACTTTTTCTCTTATTAATTAGAGATTTGAGTTGTAGGAATCGAAATTGTAATTGGATTGTTAGAAGTTATAAAATTATTAGAAATATAGATAACATTTGTTGACGGCTGGTTTTCGTCTCAGGGACAATAATGGAATATTGTTCCCGGGATGACCTTCATTCAACAGTGAATTTGTTTGGTTATGGGAAACCAAAAGCAAACTTTGATAGAAGGGGAAAAACACGCAGATTGACACAGGGAATTAACGTGATTCGGCGGATTGAATCCAACCTACATCCACGGGCACAAAACGGATGGGTGTTTTATTACTGAAATGTGCTCGGCCGACTTGTTTTGTGGTCGGTCAGTGTGAAAACTGAGATCATAAAAGAATATGATTTCATTCAAAACGAAGATGATCATTGTGTATACAAGAAGGTTAGTGGGAGAGCACTTACTTTTATTGTCCTTTATGTTGACGATGTATTGCTTATAGGCAATGACATTCCCATGTTAACATCGGTGAAGGCTTGGCTTTCATTAAAATTCTCCATGAAAGATCTGGGAGAAGCAGCCTATATTCTAGGAATAAAGATCTACCGGGATAGATCTAGAAAGCTGCTTGGACTTCCTTAGAGCACGTACATTGACAAAGTGTTGAAAAGATTCAACTGGGATCGGTCCAAGAGGGGACTGTTACCAGTGTCACATGGCATCACTCTATCTAAGGACATGTGTCCTAAAACTCAAGATGAGAGAAACAACATGAGTCGGATACTGTTCGCCTCGGCAGTCGGATCGATCATGTATGTCATGATATGTACGCGACCTGATGTCTCGTATGCTTTGAGCATGTGTAGTCGTTATCAGGCCGATCCAGGTGATGGTCACTGGATGGCAGTTAAGAACATCCTTAAGTATCTTAGACGAACTAAGGATGCTTTCTTAATCTATGGAGATGGAGAACTTGAGGTAACTGGGTATACCGATGCAAGTTTCCAAACCGATAAAAACGACTACAAGTCGCAATCCGGGTACATATTTTGTTTGAATAACTGAGCAGTGAGCTGGAAATCTTCCAAGCAAGATATTGTTGCTGATTCAACAACAAAAGTGGAGTACATTGCTGCAGCCGAGGCAGCAAAGGAAGCAGTTTGGATCCGAAAATTCTTAATTGGATTAGGAGTAGTTCCGTTATCAGCTGACCCCGTTCCATTGTATTGTGACAATAACGGGGCTATAACGCAGGCTAAGGAATCGCGGTCTCATCAACGATCCAAGCATGTTCTTCAACGTTTCCATCTGATACATGAGATCATACATAGTGGCGATGTGAAGATCGAGAAGGTCGCATCAGATGACAACATTGCAGATCCGCTGACGAAAGCTATTTCCCAGTAGAAGTTTGAGAGACATATACATAGTTCATGTGTTAGATGCTTGAGTGACTGGCTATAGGCCAAGTGGGAGATTGTTAGACAATTATGACCCATAGGGTCACTGTTTGTAAAAGACATTGTGTTTTTGTACTAAATTAACTATGTAGTGATGAAATTGCCTTTTACCATTTTGTAATTAATTTACTTTGATATAGAAATGGTAGAAGTCCTTATGATTAGTTCCGGATTGAGATGATATGAGACAGTATCAATCCATAAAGGTTTAATCATTAAATATCCCTAGTCGTAGTATTATCGAGACTGGACATCGATAATGCGAAATAGACTAGTATTGCACTTGTGCGCGTTGTGAGGGCATAACAGCGCAGTTCTCATATGTTTAAGTATTGGATACTTATGCAAGTGCAATAGGAGGTTGTGTTTTACCGATGGTACGGAAAACAGCTTCGCTCTGGATAGACCCCGCAGAATCCCATTGGTAGTATGTATATGTGTTTATGGGAGTCCGTTTCAGGGTAGGTGTATTTGGTCTTAACCTGAGACTTGCATCGCTAGTACTTGCGACAATCGGTAAACTTTCGTTTTGGTCGTCTAGGGCTTTAACAGGTTCTGTGTGCGCCTCTTATAGATTTATTGAGAATCGTAGTGTATTGGATGTGATGTCAAGATGGAAGTATCACTTCAGACATATGGAGATGATGATCACGCAGGGATTCGGAACTAGTTCTCTATAGTGTTGCAATCATCGTGATAATATGACAAGGTCATGATTATCCGATTCAAATAGACTAGTTGATTGATATCCAATATGTGCTTCGTACGGGGCAGACACTATTCCAGTCCCAGGCCTTGCACGTGACATCAGATACTGGATCGCGATACGCAATACGACGTATACTACGCCTGACATAGATTATATATTCCAGTAAGAATATTTCTGGAGAATTGGGTAGGTATGGTGCTTTGCTAGAAGCCAACCATGTCTTGTAAATCGGTAAGCACGTGGTACGAGGTACTTACTTTATCGGATAGTCTGATAACCGGATTTACTGCTAACATATCCAGAGATCTCTTGGGTCGCTTCCAAAGATTCACCGATGACAGTTGACTTAAATTAATCTGGGATTAATATAGATAGAGAGAGAAAATTAATCTGGGATTAATTAGGACTTTATTTAATCTGGGATTAAATGTGTTCGGTAGAGAGAGAACACGATTAATTTGGAATTAATCGGTAGAATAAATTTAATAGTTAAATTTGTTTTTTCTATTTAATTTATTTAATGGGCTAAAATTAGTATATCAGATATATTAATACGAATTGGATTTCGTTACGAAATTAAAGTCGGACTTTAATACGAACGAACGAATTAATTCTAATTAATTCGTAAACGACGTTCGTAATATATTTGCGAGGCATCGATATTTACTTAAATTAGATTTAATTATTTAGCGACGGAAGTTCGTTTAATCGGATTAAACGGAACCAAGCCGCAACAAATGTTCGTAGAGATATTTGAATTTTGAATTCAAATATGTGGGGCCCATGTGTGGTAGGTGTACCTACCACCCAACTACCTTGTTTTGCTTTTTGAAAAACCATTTACCCACACCTACCAAGTTTAGGGTAAAAGTGAAATGGTTTTACCAAAAGGTGAACAACAAAAAGGCTCTCTACACTTTTATAACACACACTTTTCATTAGATGAAAAATTGAAAAACCCTAGAGAACTCCCTAAGGCTTCGCCGAATTCTACTACTCATTTCTCTCTTGGATTTGCTTTCAAATCAACAAAAGCTAGCACTTTGGAAGTTGACAAAGGTGATAGGGAAACTACTCAAAAGCTTGGAATCATCTAAAGGTTGGAACTTGGAGTTCATCCTCTCAAAAAATTTAAAGCTCTATCCATTCATTGTAAGTTTATTCCGCACCTTATAATGATCATATTAATTGTTTTTCATGCTTATTAGATCCTATGAATGTTCTATGAACACTAACAATGGTATCAGAGCCTAATTTAAGCATGAAAAATTCTAGGGTTCTTGAACCTAAAATTTGGGGCTTTTATATTTTGAGCATGATTCTTTAAAATTGATGCTTTGAGTATGTTTACAACATGATAACTTAGATTTATGCATGATTAGATTTGAAATAAATCAAAAGAATCAAAAGATAAAAAATCCTTAGTGTGGCCGAAAGTTACTGTCATGTGCACTGTGCAGTTTTTGATTTTTGTAACATAAAATGATGTGTTTAAATGCATGTTTAAATGTTGATTGTTGGTTTGATTGGATTAGAATCAAAGTCAATAATGTTTATGTTAAAATCAAAGAGCATGTTGAGCATGAAATGATGTTATTAGACTTCAATTTGTGTCAAGTATGCAATGATGTGTTTTGGCTTGATTTTGGTGTTAAGCATGAATTATTAGTTTAAGCATGATTAATTAAGTTAATTGATATTTTGGAAATATTGAGTTTAATTAATTAATTATGGCTAATACAGTTTAATTAAAATAATTGTGATATTTGGAATATTATAATTATGATAATATGCCTTTAAAATGAATTGGGCTAAAAGTGTGTATTTGGGCCTAATTGGCTTGGTTTGACCAAGTTTGGTTTTGGACTTTTGGATTTGATCCATTTGGGCCCAAAACCAATTCCATAAAGTCCAAATACATCACTTGACTCTTTAAAGATTTTAATTGGGCCTAATGGGCCTAAATTGATTTGTTGGCAATATGGTGTTTCCCATTGGGCCTTGGCATTTTGGGTTTGATCCATTATGGCCAAAGCCCATGCCTTAAGAATCAATTAAAAGCCCATTGGACTTTAATTAAAATGACATTGGATGTTATTGGGCCTTTGAGACCCGTTAAGATTGGATTTGGAATCCAAGTCTTTAAGGCAAATAAATAAGTGTATGTATTTAATTGGAATTAAATTGGAATTAGTATTGAATACAAATAAATTGGATTTAAAATTGTAGTTCAATATAATTCAAGAATACTTACTTTGAGTATTTATTCTTAAATGAGTTTGACTCTTGCAAATCAAATCATTGTTTGAACATTGTATGGTCACATAATTAAAGACTGATTAATTGGATTAGATTGGTTGTAATACATGCTTTGTATGATTACATGAATGTGATGAATGAATAGCGTATATCGGATGGATATTAGAAGGGAAAGGGTAATTTTGGAAATTATTGTAAATTTGAATTTATAAATTGGACCTGCGTGTCCAGCCTTATCTCTTATTATCTCTTTGTATTCTCTTCTCACCTAATTCCCCTCAATGCAAATGAGGTTTCTATTATTGTATTATGTAATTGGGTAGGAATAGAATAGTTCTATCTGGGGAGAGGAAATGAAGTGATTTGTTCTAGGAACAATATGTTACATATCCATCTGCATATCGCTATTAATTTACTTTACCCGCTTTATGATGTTTTAGAAGCATGCTTAAGGGTGTATGATGAGACCTAATCAAAGATAATTAATTGGTTTCCAATTACGCGAAAAACCTTCAAAAACATATTAAGCGTTTTTCCTTCTATTGAGTGATTCTTACTCAAGATCCGAAGTTGGCATTGGTTTGTTGGCCAAAGTCAAGACCTTTGTCAATTGAGGATGTGTTTGAATCATGAGAGTTTTGTTCCATATCGGTGTCTTGTCCAAGTCGTGATTTATTGGCCAAAGTCAAGATCACTTCTTGTCCATCGACATTGATTACGAAGTTTTCCATGTCAATGGGTCCCGCTTAACTGGAATCATTAAGCTTGTTGTGCCAAAGCCAAGGCTTAGTTGATTCAGAGGAAAAATGTTAGGAAAATATATTGGATATATTGACATATATATTGTATATATGTTTCGGACTTGGAAGTCCACCTACCGGATCTAGGAATTGGATGAGATCCAATTGATCTTAGAGATCTACCTAGTTAAATATCATACAGCTTGTTGGCCAAAGTCAAGGTTGTATGTTATTTAACGGGATCCTAGCCCACTAGGAAACTAGGTTTCCCGAGTACTCGACAGAGGGTTAGAGACTCGCCAAAAAATAGTTGGAGGCTAGTATTGAATTTGCAATTTCATTCAGATACTTAGCTTTACGCGCTTTCAAATTTATTTCGTCAAAATTATTTTAGTTGGACTAATACAATGTTATTTTTCTTGTAACAGTTAGACTGTACCCAAATATCGTTGACTAGATAGTTGGACTATCGTAGCCAAGATGACTGGAAAGGGAAATGTCCGAGACATTATCATGGGCGAAAATGTCTTCAAGGGCACGAACTTCACCGATTGGGAAATGAATCTAAGGATAGTCCTCGGAGCCGAGAGGCTACTATATACGA
>SKCR01015790.1:0-56419 GCA_019454045.1 Zanthoxylum bungeanum
AGCTTGACATTAATAGACTTCAATTAGCAGCATCTGTTATGAAGTTGAATGGGGATGAATTATATACTATATGGTGTGCTTAAATTAATGCCCATAGAAATCGGCTGATCAATCTGCATATATTGCAAAACGTGCGTAATTAATGCAAATCCTGTAATTCATCCATTCATTAATTTTGTGTTCCCCACATCAGATTGAAGATGAAACCAAGTAAACGTTTTTCAATTTTGATTTGTCTTTCCTGTAATGGCTAGCATATTTGGTTATCTTCATCCTTCGTCTTTCTCCATCTACAGTCTAAACCTAAAGGTTTTTATCGGCAAACAAACACTACTTGGCTAACATATTTTGTTAGTTTCATTTTTTTTTTTTAATCAGGCACAGCTGTAGATCGAATCGAGTTCAATTTTTTCTACAGATTTATCAAGGTAATTTTCCCTCCTCAGTGTTCAAAATCCTAACCCTAACTGGATATCTTCACTTTGAAAATTTTTGCTAACATTATTAACAGCATACAACAAATCATACCAAATAACCACGCCAAATAAGAACTCAAAATCTAAATATTATATGTTGCAAACGTCTCAGCATCATTCTTTATTTTCACATTTTCCTTGATGTTTGCCAAGTAAGTTAAAGCCACTATTATTTGTAGAGCTTGATATCTTACTGCTTTAACCAAGATTAGACTTTTTCAAACATTCACACAACTTAAAACAAGAGACATTTGTTCATCATTACTCAGCATTCGGGGTACAATCAAGTATGACTGAATAGTATTTTGATTCTTAGATTCCACTAATGATTGAGCTTTTTTGTTGGGGGTAAATGCGACAAAAGCGTGGCCGTGGACAAAATTAATTTTTAAAATATTTTAATATGGATGAATTAATTGGTATCATAGACCGCTAATATTTCACCCAAATCACACATCGATATCCAATATCAAGGTTTGATTTCACATTAGTAGCCTGGGAAAAATTTCCGAAAATATTTTTACGGTTACATGTGAACCGATTTATCGGCTTGACTAATCGAGCGATCAAGAGGACCAATAAACCGGTTAAATCATGGAACTGAACCAGGTCATTGCTACAATGATTCAGTCACTATAGTAGTGGCTGATCAAACTTGTATTTCATAAAATTTTAGTTTTACCCCTAAGTCATATTTTTACTATTTTTACAGAAAAGTCTTGAAACGCTTCCTAAAGCATTCAGAATTATTCTGAATTTTTAAGAATTTTTCCTATACATTATAAAATGACCAATTTCATCCACAATATTTCAATTTTATAAAATGAACACTTTTAAACTAATTTTATAATTAATCACATTAACAATAAATTAATTCAAAATTCATGCAATTAACAAATCCAAAAATACACCCAGGAGAGTCACCATCATAAAGTCACTCTAGAACGATTCTATATCATCATAGAGTGGCATTAACAACTCTAAAATTACAATTGGGTTCTCACACAACCAAATTAAGCCTAATTAATTACACATACATAAAATTAAGGCTCTAATAAGGTTTCTAACTTTCTAATCATTAATTATTAGGAAATTAACATATCCAATAATATGTATATAAATTTGGAATTAAATAAATAATTTTTTACATAAATTATAAATAAAAAATTACCTTTAATCATGTTTATTTGTCCAATTTATGCTCAAAATTTAAAATCCTCAATTTTTCTCAATTGATGATGAAAAGAAACTAACTCTTAATTTTTTAGCTCCATCATTGAGCCTTTTCAAGAAAAAAAAAATGAAGAAATAATTTTTCTTCTCTAGTTTCTCTGATGGCCAAAAATTTCAATATATATAGATGTGGGTATTTTAGTATTTTTGATATTTATAAAATATGTTCAAAATTAAGCCAAATATCACTTTCATATATGGTTATAATTTTTCCAAATTTAAAAAATATTATATAATCAGCTTTGCTATGGAATATTCCATTAATATTTTATAATTAAAAAATATTTCTTACATTAATTAACAATTAAATATTTAAATAATATTTTATACATATGTCAAAATTCTAATGTGTATCTTATCAAATTATACACCATATACAAATACACATTAGATACAAAAGTACATTGACATGTTCTCTACGAGTATATTTTATTAGTGAGACTTCTAGGTTGAGGTAAATCTATCAAGAAACACATTTCGTGTCTGTAATTCACCCACTCGTTAATTATGACGATAAAATATAATCGCTCTAAACCTTATAAGTTGAGATCTAGACATATTGTATAGAGTTTCCATCATAGGCTATCCAAATTATACTGTAGATATAGAAGAAACGTCAAATCTCCACTATATACAATTCAGGCATGTCTCGACATATTCAAGATTCTCTAAATAAATACTTAGAATTCGTTTCTACAATATACCTCATCTAAAGATTTAAAGGATCGCGAAGCGGATACCTAAATCCCGCACATGGGAATGATGGATCTTCTCTAGATACATCTGATAAGTGCGATTTATACCCACTTATTTCGGCATTCTTAGCCTACTATTTTGTTATGTTTCGAGTCATTTAATATATTTTTTAGTTTCTTTTATGTCTTATTTGTAGGAAGCATTAAAACATCAATAATGGAGTAAATACGAGTGTTTTGGGAACTTTAGGAAGCATCGGACGAGCACGGGAGCATCGGAAGCAAGATGCAGCACTAGTGAAGGAAAACCTTCACTGGCGCCGCGGCGCCTGCAAGATTAATTATCCCAGCCAAAAGGCCGAGAATAGGGCGCCACAGCGCCATGACCAGGCGCCGCAGCGCCCTCGGCAGATACGCACCACATACAAAAGGCAGAGGCCGAGCCCAAGTCCAGACGCCGCGGCGCTGCGGGGATGCATACTGACGCGCGTTCCAGATCTTAATTATTAGGGTTTTTAAGATACCTAATAACTCCAGGGCTCTATTATAAATATATTAGTTCGTCCACAATTTAAAATGGGAGACTAATACACAGCACAAAACACCAAAATACATATTTTTAAAGATCCAATGAGGATGATTGAATAGCAACAAGAGGAGACGAATGTGGTGGCATCCGAAGAGGAAGAGATTCAATTCGGGTTTTATCTTCTTTTTTCTTTCTTATAACTCTAATGATTTCCATTAGATTCATGACTTTATTTTCATTATTTTTATCTTTTGTCATGAACTAAACTCCTTAATTATGAAGAATGATGTAATTGATGATTGAACCTTGTTATTGATTGTTAATTTTGTTATGAAGTTTTATTGAATTATTTATATTTTTTAGTTTAATGCTTTGTGTTTGCTGGCCACAAATATGATGATATATGTTTGAAACCTATCACTCGAGAGAGGGGATTTTGAATAGATTTAGAGAATATAACCTAGGAGTTTTATAGAGTTCGAAAGAATATATAAGTTCCTTTGAAATCGTTAATATAGAATCACAATGCGTAATGAGTTGTTAACTACTGGATTTTTATAGAGATATCGAAGTCTATAGTTGATGATATTTTCACTGATGCTCGAGAGAGGGAGTGGATATTTTCAGAGTCTTGACTTATAAACAATATAACTGAATAATGATTACATAGACGACAGTTAGGTGAAATCAGGATCTAGAATCTCTATCGTATTAGTCACTTTTATCTAAGTATTTTTATATTTTATTTATTTAATTAAATCTTTGTTAATTGTCATCTAAATAAAGTTAGGATTATCAATTATAGTATTTAATGCGAGTTAACGCAATCCATGTGGGTTCGACACTCTAAACTCATTTATACTAAAACTTGACACCGTACACTTGCGGTATGATATAAAATATCACAACAACATCACAAGATATCATGAGTATCGTTCCACACCCAACGAACAGACGAATGTCTAGTTTAGATTTACCGGTGATGTGACTGTTGTCAAAGTACCACATATGTTACTCAACTCATGAAGATTTTATTGACGTTGATGTGCCATCAATTAAGAATTCTTTCAGTGTGTCATTCAGTGCTCATCAAATGAGCATCTACATGTTTATATGAGTCTCATAAGACTCATGATTCATTTGGATAGACCATTAGACCAAATCTCGATATACGATATGTACTGGCTTTATTGGTGGATCTAACTGACCCGGATCAGTAAATCTCCACTATGAACGTTATTTGAGACTATACCACAAGTAGTGACACATCCTAATGTCAATTACAAATCTCATTATAACTGTGTGAGTATTGTATATTCTCGAGTCTTTGTCTAATATATAATCACTAAACCTCAGTTAGTTTCAATATAAACTAAATAAGATCGAATATGTATATCAAATATAAGGTGGTACTATTAAATGAGTAGTATTATGAAGAAAAAATATGATTGCCAGTATTCATGAAAATGCCATAAATACGATAGGGGTTGGCGCTCAATGCACCAACCACAACACTTTTCACTGCAAACATCAATAGTTGTACCATTTGATTTTGGATTTTATGACTCAAATAATAATAATGAATCTCATGTTTCAAAATATGTCGTACAAGCTCTTGCATGGTCGAATCAAATTTAACAAGTACTTCTATTACTTGTAAATATATATATATATATATATATATATATATATATATATATATATATATATATATATTCTCGTTGTTCTCCTCATATAGCTTTCCATTATCCCCACGAAATTTCAAATTATTTCTCCCAAGTCTTTTCACAACTGCAAGGATTGTCTCTAATACTCGTTTCCAATTTTCATTCTACTAGTTGATTTGTTTTTGTAAACTTGCATCAATTGTTAACTTCATTCTTTTTTCTAATTTCATCCAACAAGCAACATAATTTGTTAGAGTGTATGCCCTAAAATCAATTATGAATGTTATGGTTTAAGACATAATATTTGTAATACAATTTATTATTTATTAATAAAAAATATTTGTTCTCCACATATTGTTACATCCATATTTCATATGTATGTTCTGAGATGTTATGTCAAATAAATATCGTTAATCCAAAGAAGTTTGTGATTATGAGAGTCAACTATATTTATACGAATAAGTCTCAAAATAAGTTCTTGGTAAAATGTCATTATTATATATGACAATAATATATTACTCGACCAATATTCTTATGCGCCTAAATTGACATTTGATGTTAATAGAATGGATGATGAGTCTCATATCATAAGGGCATAAATAATATATGTTTCATTTGTAGAATGAAATATCGAATACGACCACAAAAGTGTAAGATCATATAGTAAAATAAACTAAGGTCATTGATCTTCATAATAATACATTAGTGTCGTCATATTCTCTAACATGAGATCATTTGATGACTTGTTCAATAGTACTATTGGTTAACTAGTATATCCTCATTCGACTATCCACGTCTTTTGAATAAATGTTAGATGGCCTTGAACTATTAACATACGATGTCACATGTAATTCAAGATGGGATCCGATAGTTTTGATAATAAAAAGCTAGAGATGTTTCAAGGAAACTGCTTGAAGTTGTGGATATAAATCTTTGGCCAAAACAGTCGATATTTTAAAGATATCGAATCTACAAGATCGAGTTTAAAGATATATCTGGTAGAAAAGATTTGACCTAATCATGATCCTATACTCGATAAGAAACATAAATATTGGAAGGAATGAGATGACTTGCTCGAAATGTATTCTAACAGGTTCATATGTTTTCTCACTTCATTCATTGACTGAATGCCATGGCTTACTGCTAGGCGATTACCCATGGTTTGTAGAATATCATAGAGATGAAATATTAAAAAGTTAACATTATTTCAATGGTACTTGATAATGAACCTAGAACGGTCGTACAATATAGCTCTCGTCTATGTTACAAATTCGATGATGTTTATTAAAATTTAATAAATGACTATTTTGGCAAAATAAGCTTTCTTGATTGGATTAGGATATTCATAATATTTCAGATTTATTAATTTGATTAATAAATTTGAAATATAAAATTAAAAATAAATATTTGATATTTATATTAAATAAATTTAATATAATTATATATGATTTTAATTAATTGTTAATTAAAATTAAGTAAGATAAATTAATTAATTATTGGGATAAAATAATATTTAATCTATTGAGATTTAATTTAGTGTGCTATCACACAAATTAATTAGAATCCTAATTAAGATTAAATAGTGAAGTCTTTATTTAATTAGAATTTCTAATTTATCTTTGAAAGAATTTTTAAAAGATCAAATTTGATTTGGAGAGATGTTGTAGTGTCCTTATTGTATTGGGATACAATCGAAGCATTCACCGTTTATAAATAAATGGAGAATTTGGCCAATGGAGATATAATTCTCTTTTGCCGAATTTTGTTCCTTTTTTTCTTTGGTTGTTCCAAGTTTGCTTTAAGATTAATTCAAAGAAAATTATTCTTTGATCCTTTTTCTAAGACTTCGACATCCAAGAAAAAGGAAAATAGTTTATTTATTCTCAAAGTGGGAGCAATTTATTCGTAGAGCAGTACCAGTGTGTCAACTAAAGATGTAATGCTTGGTGCACTAGGGGAAAAAACAATGAGGAAATTTAAGAAGACTCGGGAAAATAATAAACACATCAAGGTATATATTATTATTATTAAATATTTTTTATATTGATAAATAAAATTTATTTGAATGCTTATAAAATTAATAAGGATTAATTTTATTTATTTATATAATTATTTATATCAACAACGGTATAACCACTATACTTAAAAATATCTTTATTTCTTTCAAGACCTTTCAGCCGATTAGAAATATTATGCCAATCATGCAAACCTTCACCAGCTAATTTGCCTACAATATCTTTATTTGCGAAAAAAATTTACAACAAAACAGAATATTTTTATCCAAAGAAACCGAATATATCAACCACTTTCTATCCTGCTTCTCCACATTTGGTAAGTCTCGTAAGTAATGCTTTGAAGAAAAACATCTTCTGTCTGAAATCATCTTTAGGAAATACGACTCTTTTAGGACCCCTTTCAACTAATTAAGAATTCTCTAATATTTTTGTCACACTACAAGAATTAGACCATTTAGCGTCGAATTGTTTCGACGCCATAAGTGACGATTTCGACGCAAATTATATTTAGCGTCGAAAAAATTAGACGCAAAAAATGGACGATAAAATGTCGACGAAAACCACTTTTAGCGTCGAAATAATTAAATGCGACGCTAAAAAACAGTATTCTGCGTCTAATATATTTCGACGCTAAAAGTAAAATTTTCGACGCTATATTGTATATTTGGCGACGAAATATATCGACGCAAAAATTCAAACTTTTAGCGTCGAAAGGTTTCGACGCTAAAGTATATTAAAAAAGTATTATATGTAAGCTTATAGCGACCATGTTTTTTACTATTAGCGTCGATATTTGTTGACGCTAAAAGTCACCTTTAGCGTCGAAACTAGTCGACGCTAACATATATTTAAAAAGAAATATATGTACGCTTACAGCGGCCATTTTGTATACTATTAGCGTCGAAATATTCGACGCTAAAAGTAAATAATTTATTTTTTAAAAAATTAGTAATTTACTTATTTTTTGGTCTAAAATATTTAATTAGTTGAAAAAAAATGTAATTAATGACGAAATATTATATTGAAATTTGTTTTAGAAAAAAGAAATATTATATTAAATCTATTTGTTCAAAATGTTTATACAAAACTAAATATAAAATTAATTGCTACTGTGATGGGGGGACGCTCGAGCCCGATGCACCATGACTCATTGAGGCCTCGAACATCTGACGGAAAGCCAGCAGTTGCTGTTCCAACTGCTCCATCTTCTTCTCGTGGTCCATCATCTTCTTCTCGTGGTCCACCGTGACCTGTTGTAACTTCTCCTTAGTCTGCTGCAGCTCGTCTTTGGTGGTGACTAACTCGTCTCGAAGAGAGACATTGTCCGAATTACCATTATTGCGTGCAGATGAAGTTGGCTTCTTACGAGTGCCAAGACCAACATTGTAAGCTGTCTGATTCTTGAAAACCAATTGCGACAGCTGCTCATCTGGTATGGGGTCGGTCCCTGTCTCCTGAGTTTGATGTTGGAGTTCCATCATTTCGTTCTGTTTCAAAAAATAAGCAGCTGGTTTTTTCGACGCTAAATGTTCCATTTTTAGCGTCGAAACCGTTTTTTCGACGCTAAATATAAAAAATTAGCGTCGAATTTAATTTAGACGCGAAAGAATCAAGGATCTGTCGGTGGAAGCTTCATAACTCTTTAGCGTCGAATATTTGTTCGACGCTAAAAGTATTATTTTTGGCGTCGAATATTCAAAATCGACGCTAATTGTATACGTTTTTAGCGTCGAAACCGTTTTGTCGACGCTAAATATTAAAAAGATAGCGTCGAATTAAATTTAGACGCGAAAGAATCAAGGACATGTCGGTGGAAGCTTCATAACTCTTTAGCGTCGAAAACATTTTCGACGCTAAAAGTATTATTTTTGGCGTCGATTATTCACATTCGACTCTAATTGTTTCCGTTTTTAGCGTCGAATTGAATTTAGACGCGAAAGAGTCAAGGATTTGCCTGTGGAAACTTCATACACCTTTAGCGACGATATATTTTCGACGCTAAAATTATATTTTTGGCGTCGACTCCGTATTTCGACGCTAAAAGTGTAATATCTGGCACCAAAAATTATTACAATAATATAATTATTCAGCGTCGAATATTTTTCGACGCTAAAGTTCTGTTTTTAGCGTCGAAATATAGTTGCGACGCCAAAACATTAATATTCTGCGTCGAAGTTTTATTCCGTCGCTAAAAATATGACATATAGCGTCGAAAGTAATATTCGACGCTAAAACTAACTATTAGCGTCGCATAATGTTTCGACGCTAAATATTTGGACGCTAAAAGCCATAATTCTTGTAGTGTCAGTTTTATTCAAATTTCCTTATTTTTTTTCAATTGAATCTACACTCCCAATTTCATTATCTTCTTTATTCTCTGATCGATTTATCTCTTCGGCATGCATTTAAATGGATTCAAATCTTCATTCTTATTCTCATTCACAATTTGACTTACTTCTTCCTTTCATAAGTTGATCTTCTTCGATTTGAATGCCTTAAAAATTCCAATAAACGCACACTTCAAATTCAATACAAATACAATCAAAAGTAAAATCTAATTTCTTGGGAGAATAATAGAAAAGCAAATTCACAAGAGACGTAATAATAAAATTACGGGGTTATATTTATTTGAGATTTTAAAAGAATATTTTGGGTTAAATAAGTCCAATTAAGATTTTTAAATAATCTAAAAAGTCTTGTGATATTCTATTAAGATTATTAGAATTTTTTAAGAGGGTGTCCAAATCTAGTGACATTCAATCAAGACTTTAAACAAGTAATAAAAAATCTTATGGTATTGAAAAACTTAATTATTTTGAAGGATTTTTTTATATGTGTAATTGTGTGAAACTTTTTAGTGGGAATTATAAATATCAAATTCTATAAAAAAAATCTTACCCTAGCCCATCAGACTTTTGACGTGAGATTTTTTTGGCTATTAGAGAAGAGAAGACGAATAGACATGTTAGCTCTTCGTGAACAAGATACTTGTTTATTAGTAATTTCTTCTTTTTTTCATCATGGGTAATTCAGTTTATCTTTTCTTTCATACAGAAAAAACCAAATAGTTCAAATTTCTTATGAAAACATATCCAAACGCATTACACTGAAATCAAAGTTAAGCAAATAATAGCCATGAACGCTCACATTATTGAAATTTTTTTAAAAAAAAGTTGTTTCAGTCTTTGATCATGGTTTTAGGGAAGAAATAGCTGACTCGAATTGCTAAACTGTTGGTTTTCGTAAGCTTATTATTGATATTTTAATTTTTCATGGCAGTGAATGTTTATATTTGGTTGATCATGTTGGGTTTTGTTGAAATATTTTTTTTATTTGTGTTATTTTGCTTCTACTTTGATTGAACTATTGTTATTGTAATTTGGTTAAACTATTTTGATACTTTGGTCTAACTATTAGGGTTATAATTTTCTTGAACTATTGTTATTATGTTAAATAGATGAATAACTATTGGTTCCATTCCATATAATATTGATTCTAAAAAATTACACTTCTATTCATGCTCGTTCAAAAAGAAAATACAGCTGTAAAGGTTGATGCATCCCCACCTAACCATAATGGAAAATATAGCATTGACAATTCAGTGGAGGGTGACTTGAATGAGAATGACCCAGGAAAAGAATGTGTCATTGAACTAGATAGACATTGCTGATAACCTCATTAAAAATTGGTTGGTTAGCATTATAAAAGTAAAAAAAAAAAATAAAAAAAAATAAATCTAAATATGGTCCTTTCAAATATTTTAAATTCTTATAATATAAATCTTTAAAAATCCAATAAGTAAAAAAACATGATAAAAAAAACTGTAATAAAATCTTATAAGTCATTACATTCTTAAATAGTCTTTTAAAATCCACTAGACTTAATTATCCATAAATAATCTTTTAAAATCTCAATTGAATACACCTCCTACATTTGAAAATTGAAAATTAAAGAAACTTAAATAAATTTGATTTGTGTTACTGAAAATTTAAAACTAAATTAGGGATTAAGACTTAATATAAAATTACCATTTTTTTCTTTTTGTTTTGTTTTTCGTTAGAAAATTTGGGGCTTCTCTCTAAAATCCGGCTTCCACCCTCTTTTGTGTTCTGTCCCTCTTCCGTTTGTTCACGATTTCACGTTCTACTCTGCTATGTAGTTCACGACAAGTGTTGCTATGGTTTTAACATCATGTTGTTACTAAGGGTGAGCAAAATCGGTTTCGGTTCCGATTCCCTGTGAAATCGGAACCTACCCGAAAAACATCGGTTTTTAATTAAGTGGAACTGAAACATATCCAATTAAATAGGGTACCCTATTAATAGGTTCAAATTCGGTTCCGCGTGAAACCGAAACCTACCCGAAAAAAATCGGTTTTTAACTAAGTGGAACTGGAACCTACCCAATTAAATATTAATAAGTTCCAATTCGGTTCCACATAAAACCGAAACATACTCAATTAAATAAGGTATCATATTAATCAGTTCTAATTCGATTCCAATTCAGTTACGCATGAAATCGGAACCTACCTTATTAAATATGGTACCATATTAATCGATTCTAATTCGGTTCCGGTCCAGTTCTGATTTACCCTTGCATAATATTTTTGAATCAATATATAATATTATTGAAGGAAGTGCCTGAGTTTAAATTGGGTTATGAAATTGGATTTTAATTAAGTTTTAATTTGGGTTATGAATTGAGTTTAAATTGGATTTTAAAACTGGTTATGAATTTTGGTTTAAATTGGACTTTAATTTGGGTTTAATAATAGATTATGAAATTGAGTTTTAATTTGCTTTCGAAAATGATTTTAAATTCGGCTCCCAAAACAAGTCTCGGTTAGGTTCCAATTCCGTCCATGACAGAACCAGACCGTTTAAATTCAATTATTCCATTTTGAAACCAAAACTGATCCGATTCCAATCAGTGCCGATTCCAAATCCAAAATATCGGTCCAGTTCACCCCTAGCTGCTACACAATGAAAATAACCTTCAATGAGGTTTGTGCATAGGCTCTTGGGCTTGTTTTTTTGTTTCTTTTCTTTTTTTGAAACTTGGCTTGTTTTGATAAGATTTACTTAAAAAAAATTACATTTATATAAACATTGGACCCCTTAATTTGGCGCCATATTTTATTTGATTGGGGGCCATAGACACATGCCTTGTTTATCTGTGCCTAGGGCCGGACCAGCCTTCAACCTCTTTGAAGGGATTTGTGGAAATAGAAATTAGGGGTACTTTGGTCCACTGTCGAGCTATTTGGTTCTTAAAAATATTATTATAGATTTAGGTTAGTTTTCTATTTCCTTAAATTGGTTAGGTTAGTTTTGTAAATTTCCAAAATGTTACAAAAGTGAACATTCACACCATAAAAGTGATTATTCTTTCTCTGGAGAGGAAGGAAGACATTGAGAGAGTAAACTTTGATGGAGAAAGCATTACATCCCTTGTCTTTAAACTTTGAAGCTATGACATATATTTAATATTTTTATTCTCCTTAATCAACCAAACAACTACCAATTATGAATGCTACGTCAATCAAGCATTTTATGGCTCCACCATGTGTAGCCTTTCAGTAGAAAGAGGTTGGGATGCTCTGTTCATGCCTGAAGAATTACCAGGATCACTTTGGTCTTCACTTTTACCAATCTGTTGAAATATTCTTGAAATACTTGACGCCCCAAATCCTAGCCTGCTTTAAACTTGTGTTACCTTTGTTGTTCATGCCCAAATCAAGATCCCTGTAATTCACATATGAAGCTCTGGGGAACCTTGAAACATAAGGAGCCATGTAATTGTAAAGATTCCTGATCCAATTCATATGCTTGTTTGCATTCTTGTCTCCATCTTGCCAGGCTGTGACATACTGAATTTTGAACAAAGTTCCCTTTCTATGAGGGAAAGGAATTTCATATTCAGGAATCTTGCTCATCATTCCGCCATACGGGGTCCATATCATCAATGGACTGTCCTCCGCCAAGAGCCTCTCTCCCATAGCCCCCCAAGTGCCTTTTCCGAAATTGGTCTTTGTGCATAGTCTGATTTGGCCTTGAAATATCCCTTGGCAAAAGGCTTTCCTTGGAGTAGAAACTCAGGAGTTGTGTTACTTGGGAAGCCGGCAATGTAAATCACAGAATTGATCCAGCTTGTTTCGGTGCAATCGTTTTGCGACAATCCCAATTCAGGAAAGCTCGTTTGCATTACTTGGAGAAGCCTATCAGCACCTCCAAGAAACAAAGCCTGGTATGAAGTTGTTACAGTTCTGTTCTTCTTTTGAGCAGCACTTGCCCCTTGTATAATAACTCTAATAAAGAGATCCTCATCAAGCTTATCAGCAACTTGTTGCCATTTAGAAATAATGTTTGTGGCACCTTGTTCCAGGGTCTTGCTAACTGTAAAAACGGTCACAGTTGCTGGAACAGATACCAATTTGATCTTCCAAGCTAGAATAATCCCAAAGCTAGCTCCTCCTCCCCCTCTTATAGCCCAAAACAAATCTTCCCCATGGCTGCTCTGTCAAGGACTCTGCCATTAGCATCAACAATACGAGCATCAAGAACATTATCTGCACCAAGGCCATATTTTCTCATCATGGAACCATAAGCACCGCCTGTAATGTGCCCACCAATGCCTAAACTTGTGCAAAGACCAGCAGGAAAGCCATGAATGTTGCTTTTCTCATAAATCCTGTAGTAGAGTTCACCAATTGTAGCACCAGCCTGAACCCAAGCGGTGTTTGATCAATATCAACTTTAACAGAACGCAGCTTGGCAAGGTCTACAACAATGAAAGGAGTTTCATTTCAGAAGCATAAGAGACGCCCTCATAGTCATGGCCTCCGCTTCGTACTCTAAGGTGAATTCCAAGCCTTTTAGAGCAAATAACAGCTGCTTGGACATGGGATTCATACAAAGGTGTGAAAATTAATTCAGGTTTGGCACTGAAGGCAGCACGTATCTCAGATTTTGAGCTGTAGATTGGAGGATTGAAGAAAATGAAGCAGAGTTTGGGGTGTATAAAAAATTGGGGATGGAGTTGAAAGATTTGAATTGAAAGAGAGGCAATAGAGAAAAGATCTATGGATTGGATATGAAATTGTACATGAAGCTGAAAACAATATGACTGAAAGTACTAAAAGAGTGTAAATGCTTGTAAAAAACTTCATTTTTGAAGCTTTTTGCTTCTTGGTTTTGTTCTGTCTTCAAAAATTAAAAGTTTTGTGTTGTGCTTTATAGAGGGTATTGCTTTGATGATTCTAACGTGAGCTTGAGCTAATCCTAACGTCATGTTAAGATCAACTGCTTAATTATACATAGAATTTTTAGAATATCTCATATTGCATTCATATCTCAAACTTGTAGCAAGTAGTAGTTTTTGGACTTTTTTTTTTTTTGAAGAGTAGCTTTTGGACTTTTAATTACTTTTGGTTTGTAAAATGAAATTGAAAGCAGAGTAGAGTTAAAAATAATGACTTGATAATTCAATAGTTTAAGAAACTCAATACATTCAATAGTTCGAAAAATAGATATGTAGTAACCAAACTGCTAAAAGAAAAACTTGAACCACCTTGATTTTCTTAAAAACAGAGAGAAACTCTCATTGTTCCTGAATATCGGAAAGTTAAAATTTTGATGATCATGCTTCTCGAAACCTACACGACTCTGATTCCAGCAGAAATGTGTGTTAAAATTCAACAATGGATTTGATTCCACAATCAGAATCACACGTTCCCTTGTACCATCTTGTTGAGGAAAATATCTCACATCGGCTGAAATAAACAATTAAACTAAAATATAAACATTGGGCAATCCTCAACTCTCAAGCTGACTTTTGGTTGAGTTAGACCCACAAATTTTAACAGGGTATCAGAGCCACACTCATACACAGGTGGGCCCACACTACCTGTCCACGTGACATGAACCAGGCAAAATACTGATTTGCACGTGAGGGGGAGTGTTGAGGAAAATATCTCACATCGGCTGAGATAAACAATTAAACTCAAAATATAAACATTGGGCAATCCTCAACTCTCAAGCTGTCTTTTGGGTTGAGTTAGGCCATTTCAACACATCTTCACAAAGATTTTGGCTTCCACAGGATCAAGGGCAGCAGCAGCAGTTCTTCGCAAGAGCCTTGGTGCTTGCTCCCACATCTTGCAAGAGGTTCATATGGTGCATTGCATGCCGTCCAACTACAAAAGAAATTGCACTTAGTATAGAATAAATACACTACTAGGAAAAAAACAACAAACTGTCAAATGCTAATGTAATTAATATGCAAAGCGTTCCACCACCGTACGTCTGCAACATTGTGAATTATAAATCAATGAAACTAAAATCCACTTTATGATTATATTAAGTTTTAATTATAGAATAAAAGAGCTATCTGATTAAGTGGTCATGAATGTTAAATTAATTTCACAATTGCACATATACAATGTGAGTGGGAGAAAATCTTAATACAACGGAGGTACCACGTCATCGGTGCAACAATCCAATAATCCATTGACACGCGTGCTAAAATATTAAAAAAAAACAACTAAAAAGATAGATATTAAATCATACATATTATTTACTAATTTGTCGGTGATATCACGTCACCAATACCTCCGTTGCCCCAAAGAATTACTCTGTGAGTGGTCTATATGTATATATATATCATGAAAGAAAGCATGCTAAGCAACGTTTGACCAATGAAAAACAAAGATGCAAATGCAGCACTATCATAGCCAACTTCTTCATTGTTTACTAAAACACTAAGGTCATCGAATTAAATTGCATATGATGAATACATGGTGGATTTTTTTTTTTAATCAAATTAAATCAAGAGTATACAAAACTTCAAGATGGTGGAAGAAAAAGTAAGAATGCCAAAATAACAAAACCTGCATCTCAGATGCACTGCTTCTGGTATCCGGGCTCCTTCTATTATTTGTGCTAGAGCTGTGGGGGCTAGCTGCTATAATTTAATCTTAACCCATTCGTATAGCACTGACAATCTATAACTGTGTGTTTCCATTAATCTAAACGTCTGCGCCTATCGTAACAAGTAGGCAAAAAAAGTTCCCATCGAACGTGTATGCCAGTGCCAATGCAGCCAAAAAAAAGTTTTTTAAGTTACTACCTAGTTTAGCTTCCCTGCCCTACTTCAACAGCTAACGACAAATCTGGCTCACACGGTTGAGTAGTTGCTTCGCTTACCGCCTATGAATATACAGAAGTGAGCTACTGATTTGATTACCTTATTCCCGATTTCTCTCTCAAATCCTAGAACCTTTGGCCAGGAACCCGAAAAAGTGAATGTTCAAAGCTTTCACCAGAGCGGGCTATAGTCATCTTCTTGCTGTTGTTGAATGTGAAGTTGTGATCAGTTTAACAATAAAGAGCTCTTGTTTAGCCATAGTCGTATTCGGATTTTGCTTGAGCGGTCAGATATCACATCTACGTAAGTCACTTTTGTGGAAAGAATAGGACCATGTTCATTAGATCCCATATGTCATGTGTTCTCTCCTAATGGGTTCGGATGAACTCTGGCGTTCAACGAATCGGTCTTGGAGAACGAAGTGGGACCTCATTCATCTCGTTCACAAGTTCTATGCACTGAATGATGTTTTCACGCCCTTCATAAGGTTCTCAATGTACCCGATTATACACATGGGCATCCATACTGCGACTTTGTGAATCTCCAACTTTTTCACTATCGTGAGATATTGCCATCCTCGAAAGTCTCATCCAAACTCCCCAGTGGAGTTGCCAATTGTACATTGGGATTTCCATCCACCACACCTCGCCTCTGGATTGGTTGATGTGGAATCCTTCTACTTGACACACAGTATTGAATCGGCCGGATCTAGATCTATTGAGTCCGTTTGTGTTAGCGAAAACCACCTTGAGATAATATGACTTCGAGGATGAGGTCCGAGTTGTATTTAGGTGCTCGTGGGTTCATATAAACTTGTGTCGCAACTTTGATTTGTGGCTAGATCTCACGGAGTTGATCTAACTTGGATTGTTGGCTGCTCCATAATAATATTGCAGGAACTGATACACGAACTCTTCACGGAAAGACTCTTTACGAAGCATAAACGTCCTTTGTCCCAGAATTGATCTTGAAATTTTTTCCTCTCTTTATTTCAATTCTGAATTTTTGGATAACAATTCAAGTGCAGAACAGCCCCTTGCATGTGATACTTGCTGCTTCAACAAAGGATGTTAAATGCATGTTGTGCGCACTGTGTCCCTTCAGCTTCCATCAGCCATGCACGCCAATCTTCTTTCATGGTGATAATTGAATAAACTATGCCATTAATTTCGCTTTGCATGAGCCCATGCATGCGTATCTCCAATTTGCTTGCCTTTGTTTTTATTTGATTGTAATTTATGGATATCAAACACATACAGGCATGTTCACAATCTCACTGCAGTAACAACGTAAGCCACATGAATATGCAATTCGCCATCTAGTATGCCGCGTTGTTTTGATAAGTGATGGAACCAATCTACCACTTTATCTTCCGTGCTATTTTCGTCATTAATAAAACAAAATGTGGGCTTTACTGATAATTTTTAATCTCTAAATTCTTTATACAAAAATATTGTCACACACTTTTTTTCTTTTCTTTCTTATACTTTTTGGAGAAGATGAAAAACTTGAGAAATGGCTAGGGTTTGAAAAATTTAATTGGATTAAAATTAAACAACATTTGCCTTTTTATATGTTAGAGTTTAAATTTGATTAAATAAAATTATAAATTACATCAAATACCCCTAAACCTAATCCAAAATTTTGGCCAACCCTTGATTTTTTTGTTACAACAAAATTTTGAATTGATGTATTAATAAAAAAACACATTAAACAACCACCATTTAAAAATTTGTAAGTTGCACTTTTGTATTGAAATTAAATTTCAATACTCATTAAATTCAAAAAATTAAATTATCAAATATAATTAAATTATTACAAATTTTTAAATCTTTGAATGATTATCTCATAATCATGAATTTGAAAACTTTATATTAATTTATTTAATATAGTTTTCAAGTGTGACTTTAATTATTAATCATATTAATAATTTTGGCATAACCAATTATTATGCATGTGAGTTAATAATTCGACAATCCAATTATTATATGATCTGCTATAATATATCGAGCTAGCACGAGGATCAAATGAACCCACAACTCCGAGCTCCAATAATCCTGTAATATTAATTAAAACTCTTTTATTAAATATTCTAAATTATTAACTTTAGATTATTCCACTAAAAATCTAAAGCTTCACTCTCGTCACTGCAGATATTTTATATAAACCGAACTACGTCGGTGTCTATCGATATAATCATTACATATAAATTGACCCTCCACGAGTGTCTCATAATTAGAGTTGGGTCATAATATCGGTTATACCCCTTGTAGACGCTGAATTTCACATTCAGTCTATAATCGAGAATTTGTGATTGGGGCACTAGCGATAATGCAAAACAAAGGTAAAGTGAGTGTAGAGTAACTACCTACCAGTGTGGTGGATGTCGTAGGTACTCTGACACTCAATTCAGTGACGACAACGAGCGAAAAGAAAGGGAAGAACAAGGTAAGAGATTATCTCGATCTTCGTAAATTACCGTGAATGCGATGGACTTGTGTTTAGGGAATAGTGTATGCTTTGAGAACTCGAGTGTGAGAGCCAAAGCTTGAATGCCTCAATCCCTTGGACCACCTCTCTTTTTATAGGCTGTGAAGTAGCCCTTTAGTCGGTTTATGATTCCTTAGAAGTGTCGTATTCCAACCATAGTTAGGAAATGGTAGTTTAAGTGAGAATTTAATTAGGAGTGCCTAGATATATTCGGGATTATGAGTAATCTCAATTGTATTTGGACTTTGATTACCGTATTTGTAGGTAGCTAGTCTCGATCTAAATACTTAATTTCCTTATTTGAGAAGGAATTAGTTGTGTGTAGATTGGCATACAATGACTGCTAGGATATTATATAATATTCACTAAAGAAATTACAGTTTTAGCGACGAAATATTTCGTTTCAAAATTTAACGACGGAATAAAGACAGAATTGAAACAGATAATGAAATTAGGGACGAAATTTAGCGACAAAAAAATTTCATCTCTAAATTAAAGACGGAAACGAAAATCTGTCGCTAATTAGAGACGAATTATTATTCTGTTGCTAATTTCATTTAGAAATGGAATTTTTCCGTCGCTAAACTGTCACTAATTAGAAACGGAATTAATATTTCGTCGCTAAATAGAAATTGAATATTTATTCTGTCGCTAATTTTAATTTTAATTTTAATTTTAATTTTAATTTTAATTTCTAATTTGTAAAACTATAGGTAATTAGAAACGAAATTTTTCTGTCACTAATTAGAAATGGAATTAAAATTACGTCGCTAATTAGAAACAGATTATTATTCCGACGCTAATTTCATTTAGAAACAGAATTTTTCCATCTCTAATCCGTCGCTAATTAGAAACGTAATTAATATTTTGTCGCTAAAATTTCGTCTCCAATTAGAAATTGAATTAAAATTCCGTCGCTAATTTCATTTACAAACGGAATCTCTTTTCCGTCGTTAAGTTTTAAAATTTTCAATCCCCTCAAAAATTTATTCCTTTCGGCGCCACTTTTTTTTTAAAAAAAATAAAGACGGATTTTTTGTCGCTGAATAGAAACAGAATCTCTATTCTGTCGCTAAATAGAAACAGAATCTCTATTCCGTCGCTAAATTTTCAATCCCCCCAAAAATTTATTCCTTTCGGCGTCACGTTTTTTTTTTAAAAAAAAATAGAGACGTATTTTCCGTCACTAAATAGAATTGAAATCTCTTTTTCGTCGCTAAATAGAAACAGAATCTCTATTCCGTCGTCAAATAGAAACGGAATCTCTATTCTGTCGCTAAATAGAAACAGAATCTCTATTCCGTCGCTAATTTTTAAAATTTTCAATCCCTCCAATATTTTCAAAAATTTCCCGCCTTGCGAAAATTTCAAATGTCTACAAAATTTACAAATCTTCCCACTTCTCTTTTTTTTTCCTCTATAAATACACCACAATCTTTTTAACTTTCAACTCCAATACATGATCAAAAATTTTCATACTCAATTCCATATACCATCAATTTTTTCATAACTCAACTCTTATTATGAATCTCTCATTTTTCTTATCTCCACTATTAAAATTCCAAAGAAACAAACACTAATATATTTTTTTTGGTTTAAGGTGGTGTAAATGGATGGTGATGTGTCGAAGCTTGCAATGGACATTACAGTGTCTTGTTGAATTGAAGATTTATATATAACATTAAAAAAAGTCACTTCTCTAAAATTTCCCACCATTCAAAAATTTTAAAATTTTCCCTTATCTAAAATTTTAAAATTTACTCTCTATAATTTATAAATTTCTCACATTTATATAATTATAAAATTTCACACCTCTCTAAAATTTTAAAATTTTTTCCTTTCTAAAATTTTAAAAGTTTCATCCATCGTTAAAATTTTAAATTCCCCGTCTCTCTAAAATTTTAAAATTTTCATTTTAAAATTTTTTTTTAAAAAAATATGCATGAAAATTTTAAATTTCTCGTCTCTCTAAAATTTTAAAATTTTCGTTTTTAACTTTTTTTTAAAAAATATATAACTATGGAATAGTTACAGAAATTATGTCTCTATTTAGCTATGGAATTTATTTCATCGCTAAATAGAAACGGAATTTCCGTCCCTAAATAGAAATGGAAATTTGGTCGCTATTGAGCGACGGAAATTATTTCGTCTCTAAATAAAAACAGAATTTTCTATCACTATTTAGCGACGGAATTTCCGTCGCTATATAGAGACGGAATAAAATTCTGTCGCTAATTTTAGCGACGAATGTAATATTTTCGTCTTTATTTTTTTATGAACAACATAATAGAGACAAAAATTTTCCATCGCTAATGGTCAGTTAGTGACGAATTAGATACGAATTTTTCCGTCGTTATTTGATAGTTTTCTGGTAGTGATGGGACTATCGGCTGAGACACTGATAAAGTAATATCGGTTGAGACTTTAAGTAATATAGATCGCATTTCTTAGACACCATTTGGTCATGTGGGCTTCTTACACCTGTGGGTGTATAGGCTCGTGGGCCTTGTATGTGAGTCTTGTGTGTAGGCTCAGGGTTGTTGATAGCCTTGAATTGGTGCATATTTAACCTAATAGACTTGATGTCGTCTTGGATCAATGTCGATTGGAATGTCCATGTCGAGTGGGGCTCTGACGGCTGGAACTCATGTTGATTGGGCCTTGTTGGTAGTCCATGATGCCCATAGGGCCAAATGAAGGCCAAGAGATATGAGCTTATGTGAGTTTGACGCGTACACCCAAGTGTCGTCTAAGACATAATGAAGTTTAGGTCCTTAACCCAAATTTGGCCCATACAGTTTGTCTCATATTTTATAAGTCATCGAGTCATTGGTTTGGAGAGTAATCGACGAGAATGCCGTATGAGGGTTTCCAAGTCGATTGTAATATGTCTGTCATTTGAGATCAGATGAAAGTCATGTTATATCGACTGGACCAGATGAGGGTCTAGGATTCTTCAATGTCAATTGGACCAGATAGGTGTCCATGATTCAATCTGACCCGACAAAGGTCATAGAGGATGCTCCGTCGATTGGATCAGATGAAGGTCCATGAGAATCTTCAATCAATTGGACCATATGAAGATCTAGAAGATAATCAATCCGACCCGATGAAGGTCATAGGGAATGTCCCGTCGAGTGGACCATATGAAGGTCCATGAGAATCTTCAGTCGACTAGACAAGATGAAGGTCCAAAAGATAATTCTTTAGTCAACTAGGCCAGATAAAGATCCAGGAAATAACTCTTCAGTAGACTGGACTAGATGAAGGTCAATGAGATAGTCAATCCAACCTGATGAAGGTAAAAAAGAATTTCCCGTCAATTAGACCAGATAGAGGTCTATAAGATAATCAACCTGACCTGACGAATGTCATAAGAAATATCTCATCGACTGGACCATATGAAGGTATGGGAGAATCTTCAGTCGACTGGATCAGATGAAGGTTCATGAGATAAGTCTTCAGTCGAATAGACTAGATGAAGGCCTATGAGATAAGTCTTCAGTTGACTGGACTAGATGAAGGCCTAGGAAAATCTACTTGTCAGCTATCTAGACTAGATAAAGGTCTAAGTCTTGTGTTCAATTGACCAAATAACCAGCGTCAATTGGAATTTGATGCTGTTTTGACCCTTGTTAATGGAGTTTCTATTTGAGTCTACTGCATCGACTGGATTTTCCATGTCGACTATCAATAAGTTGTATGGTATCGCTTTTGTGCATGTACCCACAAACATGGTTAGTTGTGTCAAAAATAAATATTTTTTACCTGTTGATGAGAGGTTTATATATCCCTATATTTCCCGCCCTTCGTCTTAATATTTTATGGGTAATATCAAGCTTTTATGAGCTTTGATGTATTTTGGGTGTGTTTTTACAGGTTAAAATCATATCACAACTCAATGGAATTAACTAAAGATAAAAACGGGAAGATACATAGCGAATTGGGAAAAATTCAGAGACAAAACGCGCGTCTTGACGCACGCCTTTATAAAATTTAGGCAAATTGTAATTTTTTTGTAAGATGGGCGCGAGTCGCGATGCTATCCATTGAGCATCGTGACACGAGCCAAAAGTGAAAGATTAAATCGTGACACATGTTTGGGCGTCGCGACATGACAGATGCGTCCCAATTTCGCCCTAGATCCGATTTTTAACAAGGAAAACACCCTTAGTACCTCATATATAAGCATAGGTTTTCCCAAAACCTATTAAAAAAGTCTCATAATATATTTGGAGCCTCCAGAGCATAGAAGAACACCTAGACCAGGTAAGAATGAGTAAATCAACGGAAGTTGGAGTTTGAAGACAAATACTGCAAACATGAATTTCTTTTTTCCATTTTCTCTTTAACTTTATCTATTATGAGTTCTTGCCTATATTAATGATTAGCTTATTTTTATTGAATATATGAGTAGCTAATTCATTAAATCTAGGGTTGTAATAAATCTAATCATATTAATTAATTTAATTGTATATTTTTATTTTTGGGTTGGTTATTGATTATTAATTATTCTATGTTGAATGCTTATTTTATTTGTTTGGCCAATAATTTAACTGTCTTGGTAAATCCTTAGGAAATTTGAATTAGCTGTCTAGACGGAGGAAATTTGAATTTAACTGTCTAGACTGAGGAAATTTGAATTAGCTATGGGGATAATAGCGTATGATTTATTTGTTGAATAGATTCCTCTGCAGGATAGAAATAAACCTGAAGGGCATACGTAGCCAATTATTAGAACTTGACCTTAAGAATTCTGTTTAATTTAATTAACATAGGCATATAGTTAATTAGTTTAAATTCTAAGATATCTACACGATCATCGAAAGAAGCTTGTGAATAATTTAAGCGTTCTAGGTTAATAATAATAACAACAACCCAATTGAATGAAAAGTGTCAGACTCATTGTGTAATGCTTAGGTGACGTTGCAACCCTAGGTTCTTTCCGTACATAAGTTTATCTCCAAATTATTATGTGTGCTTTATTTAAATCTTTGAATTGAATTTTAGATTAATCACTTAAATTATCTTCTCAATAGTTTAGTTTAAGTTAAGTAGGTTAGTCTTGGTAGTAATAAGATAAATATTAAGTCCATATGGTTTGACATCCGACTTCAATCACTATATTACTGAGCGATATGTGCGCTGTTGTGTGCTAGATATATATATCGTGATCAAGATTTTGACGCCATTGTCGGGGGAATATTTTTCTTTATTATTATTAGGACAACACATTACTTACTTAGCTAAACACCAATCCCTTTTTTTTTTTTTTCTTTTTCTTTTTATTTTTCTTTTACTTTAAGTGGTCGAAGTAATAAAGTACCATTAGGCGATGGAGGTATTAAGTGTATAAGAGGTATTGTTATACCTCATGTCGGTGAGTCACAGTCTGATTTTTCGAGGCCTGTTGTCCCACCCAACAACTATCTGTGGATGTTAGAGAAAAATGACGTGATGTATGCTCAAGCCTTTCAGAGCATAATGATGAGATGTGAGATATGTGGGGGCAATCACCTGAGTGATGATTGCACGTTCAACTATAATTCAGGGTGGCAAAATCATCATAATTTACATGACATAACAATGAAGGTCCTACATATCCCAATGAACCATTATATCCCATTTTCCACCACCGGCCCATGAATTTCCTCAAGAATCAGAACCATTCGTGGAGGAATGGATCGTTGACATGCTAAAGAAAGAGGAAGCTAAATTTGATGCAATCTTTCATAGTCAAACAACATCCTTACAGAGACTGAAAGACTAATTGAGACAACTAGCCAATAATCGGAGCTATATACCTCAATGAACACCGTCAGATGACTTTGAAGAAGCCCTCGGGGGTCAAGAGATTCACAAGGACACTGTAATAAGGAGAGAGATAAAGCCATATAAAAAGTACTACACATCACATCACTCAAAGTGACAAGTGATTTGACGCTTGATGTGACTAATGATTTGACGCTTGATGTGACTTGTGGACCGCACTAAAATTCACAATACGAGTGCACCCGCAAACACTCTCCCTGGCTCGGGTTCACTAATTCTACATTAACGAATTTTCCGTTGCGACGCAATTAATAATTATGCCTAGCAAAATCACTATTCACATCGTTAACGAATTAATTCTAAATTAACTTGTTCGCCTGAATTAATTCTAAATTTAATTCCGCGTCGAAATCCAATTTCGTATAATATATCGAATATAGTATTTTATCGATTAATTCCAAATTAATCGTTTTCTCTCTTTATATAATATTTTATCCTAGATAAAATATCTCTGTAATAATCCCAGATTAATTTTCTCTCTCATCTAATTAATCCCAGATTAATAAAGTGCAAGTCATACGTCCCTCGGTGAATCTTCGGGAAGCGACCCATGAGATCCCCGGATATGTTGGTAGTAAATCCGGTTGTCGGACTATCCGAACACGTAAGTACCTAGTACTACGTTTTTACCGATTTACAATACAAGGTTGGCTTCTAGCAAAGCTCCATGCCTACCAAATTCTCCAGAAATATCGTTACAGGAATATGTGATCTATATCAGGCGTAGTATATGTAGTATAGCGTATTTCGATCCAGCATCGGATGTCACGTGCAAGGCCTGAGGCTGGAATTGTGTCTGTCTCGTACGAAACACATATCGGATCTCTGGTAACTAGTCTCTATAATCGGATAATCATGACCTAGTCATATTATCCCGATGACTGTAGTACATAAGAGCACCAGTACCGTATCCTACGTGATCATCATCTCCACTATGACTGGAGTGATACTTCCATCTCGACATCACACTCAATACACTACGATTCTCAATATACCCAGAAGAGGCGTACACAGAACCTGTTAAAGCTCTGGACGACCAAAACCAAAGTATATTGATTCTCGTAAGTATTAGCGGTGCAAGTCTCAGGTTAAGACCAAATACACCTACCCCTGATTCGGACTTCCATAGACACATAGTCATACTACCAATGGAATTCCGATGAGTCTTTCCAGAGCGAAGCTGTTTTCCGTACCATCGGTAAAACACAACCTCCTATTACACTTGCATGAGTATCTTATACCCAAATATATGAGAACTATGTCGTTATGCTCCCACAACGCGCACAAGTGTAATACTAGTCTATTCCGCATTATCGATGTCCCATCTCGATAATACTACGACTAGGGATATTTAATGATTAAACATTTATGGATTGATATTGTCTCATATCTTATCAATCCGGAACTAATCATATGGACCTTCTATCATTTATACATCTTGGTAATCTAATTACAAATGATAGAAGAGTAATTTCATTTGTCACATAGTTAATTTGTACAACAACACCATGATCTGTACAAATAGTGACGCTATGGGTCATAACTGTCCAACAATCTCCCACTTGGCCTATAGCCAGTCACTCAAGTGTCCTACACCCGAACTATGTACGGTTCGGTCAAATTTCCGTTGAGGAAAGGCTTTCGTTAGCGGATTTGCATGATTATCATTTGATGCGATTTATACGATCATCACATCGCCAAGATGTATGATCCGAACGAATCAGATGTATAATTGAAGTATATATCTGGATCGTTGATGAGACCATTAATTCTTTAGCCTGCGCTGTAGCCTAGCTCAGCTGCTAACAGAACTATATCTAATCTAATTAGATTTATTATCGACCCAAATGGCTTATATTGCTGCCTCAGCTGCAGGAATAACCCGCTTGTGTTGTTTATTCGGCAATAGTATCTTGCTTGGAAGATTTCCAGCTCACTGTTCCGTTATTCAAACTTTATAGTACCGTTCTTACGACTAATAGTCGTTTTTTATCGGTTATGAAACTTACAAGGGTGAACCTAGTCATTTCAAGTTCTCCTTCTCCATAGTATAAGACAACATCCTTAGTTCCTCTAAGATACTAAAGGATGTTCTCAACATCAATCCAGTGACTATCACTTGGATTGGCCTGATTGTGACTTCATATGCTCAAAGCGTATGAGACACCAAGTTGCGTACATTTATTTCAATGTATGAGTTCTCGGAGAGCATTAACAACTTTAAATCTATCCCAGTAGATCTTTATTCCTAGAGTAAAGGTTGTTTCTCCCAAGAATTCTACGGAGAATTTTCATGAAAGCCAAGCTTTCACCGATTTTATTATGGGAATATCATTTCCAAGAAATGAAATTTCATCATTACTTAGGACATTCATTGTCAGTGCGCTCCCAGTAACCTCCTTATATACACAAGAATCATTTTCGTTTTGAATTAAATCATATACCATTATGATTATATCAAAACGATAATTCCAAGAACGCTATGCTTGCTTCAATCCATCCATGGATCGAACAACCTGCAAACCTTGTTTGCTCGTTTTGGTACGAAAAAACCGTCAGGATGTTGTAAACATCCTCCAAAAGGTTTCTGTTAAGGAAATCGATTTTGGCATTCAGCTGCCATATTTCATGAATGAGACATGCAGCTTCAGCAAGCATTATCCAAATGAATTTAACCATGGCAACGAGTAAAAGTTTTCGTCGTAATCGACACAATGTTGATAACGATACATTTTTGCTACAAGCCCAGCTTAGTACGTTGGTATATTGCCTTCCATGTATGTCTTACTTGAAGACTTATATAGTACCAATAGGCAAAATGCCTTACAGTAGATCAACTAGTATCCAAACTAAGTTGATATACATGGAATCCATTTCGGATATCATGGCACTTTGCCATAATAGGGAGTCGATACCTTGTATCACTTCCTCATACGTAGTCAGTTCGAATTCCTCAATAAGATTGACATCTTTATGAGGTGAGATCAGAACTCATACCCCAGGTTGTTTTCTGACTCTCTCCTACTTACGCGATTCTTGTGTATTCGAAGATTATTGGTATAGTTACATCCTTGATGAACTATTTGTGTTCCAATAAGGAATCGGTGCCTGGAATAGTATTACTCTGATTTTCATCGAGTTTTACTTTCCTCCCACTTACCACTGCATATCGGTATTCCTCTTAGGAAAACCGCATGGCGAGCAACAATTACATTGTTCTTTAGTGAGTTGTATAAGTACTATACTTTGGTTTCCCTAGGATAACCCACAATTAGGCACTTATCCGATTTGGCTTCTAGTTTGGCATCACCCAAACATATGTCTAACATTCCCAAATCTTCAGGAATAAGAAAATCCAGTTTCTTTCCTGTTCATATCTAATATGAAGTCTGTCAAGCAGATTATTATGGAACCTTATTCAAAATAAGTTCTGCACTGTTTATACTTATCTGTTGAAGGAAATGGTAGCTCAGAGCGACTCATGATTAACTTTATCATGTCCAACAAAATTCGGTTTCTCGGTTCGGATACACCGTCAAATTGACGTGTTCCAGGAGGAGTCCTCATTGAAAGAATACTATACTCTTTCAAGTATACGAGAAACTTATTGCTTAAGTATTTTCATCATGGTCTAACTGTGACGGTTTAATACTTTAGCCTATCTGTTTGTCTATTTCGTGTCGAAACTTTAAAAGTTTCCGATTTGTGTTTCAAAAGAGACAATAACCATAACGTGATGCCACATCCGTAAAGGTCACAAAATATTCATTTCCACCTCTAGCCTAGCTTGACATGGGCCCACTTGCTTCACTATGAACTAGGGCTAACAGATCGGTGGCACTACACTTTTACCAAGTAAAGAGTGTTTTAGGAACTTTGCCTAAACTAGATTCCTAGACATTATTTGAATAGAATCAAATTTGTCCTAGTACCCATTCTTCGAAAGTGTGGATATACGAGTCTTGTCAATTGTGTCATAGACAACAATGCCACTTATAAGTCTCAACTGATTAAATCAGTTTGAGCTATTTGTGTGTCCCTTGTTTGAGATTTATTTATATTCAAAATATAAATACTATTTTTCACATCTAATGTTTTATCTCAATATCATCTTTATATATAAAACACTTTAGTGTTCTAGAATATAAAGGCATTCCCGCAACGGGTTAAACCCTGATATAGAGATAATGTTTCTAGTCAAACTAGTTACATTTTAACAGTTTCCTAATTTAAGTACACACCCGAAGGCAGTTCCTAAACTTAGGTTTCTACGGTTAAAACAACGACTTTCGTCCCGTTCTCAATTCACAGATCAATCTCAACTGAAGTCAGTATCCTGCTCATCAGCAGATTCTGCACACCAGTATATATTTATGTACCACATCCAGTATCTAAAATCCAATTTTAATACTAGTAGTGAACATGTTTATGACAAAAATATTTGAAGTCAGAGCCTTGCTCGTCTTCAATTCCTTCATGTCTGCCTTGTCCATACGGCAGTCACGCTTCCGTGTCCCCGTTTTCCACATTTTAGGCAGACATTTTGGGATATGTACTTTGTCTTCCTAGAAGATTATAATGACTTTACCTTTGCCCTTTTCACACTCCTGAAGCCTTTGGCCTAGCCTAGGCCTTCTGGGATGTTGAAGTAAGGTGCGCCTTGCGCTTCTTACCTTATTGCAACTTTGGATTTGTCTCCTTGAGTATAGCCATTAACTCTCCAAGAGTTTATTATTGCAATTAATTCTTCTAAGATCTAATCATAGATCTATGAAGATCCTTCAATTTCAATATCATACTATAAGGATCTAATCCTTAGTTCTGACTAGAAATTAAGGAGTCTTTGCGGCAAGCATAATGGATTAAGCACTAAAGTTATCATTACATGAATATTGCAAATATCATGTTCTACTATTTGCTTAACTCCAGGCTTAGGCCTAAGATGTTATTTTATCAAATAAAGTGACTTCTTAGTTTTCAGGACTATCCTGAAGTTTTATTCCCAATTTGAAAATTAAAGTCGTTTAAATACATTTTCACCCAGGATTATGTTTTAAACACTAATCTTTCAATTATCTTGATTCTAATAGTCCAACTATTTAATCAACGATTGTAGGTACTATTGATTATAATGATTACTATAGTCCAACTATATAATCAACTATAATTTAATAGATTAAATTCAATTATATTGATTACTATAATCTAATTATAAAATCAACTATCAATTGAAATAGTTTTAATACAGTCCAACTGTTTTATCAAAACAACAACTAAATATTAGTCCAACTAATAAATAATTTGATTGACGAATTATTTGAATGAGCGCGTATGGCAAGTTACTAAACGAATATTGCAAATTTAATACTTGCCTCCCACTATTTTTCGGCGAGCCTCTCCATGGAGTACTCAGGAAACCTTGTTTCCTAGTGGGCTAGGATCCCGTTAAATAACACACAATCTTGACTTTGGCCAACAAATTGTATGATAATTAACTAGGTAGATCTCTAAGATCAATTGGATCTCATCCAATTCCTAGATCCAGTAGGTGGACATCCAAGTCCGAAACATATATCTTATATATGCCAATATATCCAATATATTGCCTAACCTTTTTCCTCTGAATCAACTAAGCCTTGGCTTTGGCAACAAACTTAGTGATCCCAGTTAAGCGGAACCCATTGACCTTGGAAAGCTTCGTAATCAATGTCGATGGACAAGAAGTGATCTTGACTTTGGCCAACAATCACAACTTGGACAAGACACCAATATGGAACAAAGCCTTCATGATTCAAACACATCCTCGACGGACAAAGGTCTTGACTTGGCCAACAAACCAATGCCAGTCTTGGATCTTGAGTAAGAATCACTCAATGGAAGGAAAAACGCTTAATATGATGTTGAAGGTTTTTCACGTGCAATTGGCAACCAATTTATTATCTTTGTTAAGGTCTCATCATCATACACCCTTAAAAATGCATTCTAAACACATAATAAGGCGCATATAAATAAATAATAATGATATACGGATGGATACTTAACACATTGTTCCTAGAACAAATCTCTCCATTTCCTCTCTCCCGCTAGCACATGTATTACTTCTACCCGATTACATAACACTTCTAAAGAAACCTCATTTACATTGAGCGGAATAGGTGAGAAGAGAAATACACAGAGTAAGGAGGTAATAGGCTGGACACGCAGGTCCAATTAATAAATTCTAAATTTATTACAATAATTTCCAAAATTGCCCCACCCTCTAATATCCATCTGATATACATTATTCATGCATCGCAACCATGTATTCACACAAGCATGTTATCAATCAATCTAATCCAATTAATTAATCTGATAATTAATGACCATCCAATGTTCAAACAACGATTTGATTTTGCGCGAGTCAAACTCGTTTTGCGAATAAGTACTCAAAGTACGAATTTTTGAATTAAATTAAACTACAACATTAAATCTAATTTAATATGTATTTAATACTAATTCACTATTTAATTCCAAATTAAATATTACACTTTATTAACGAACCTTTACGACTTAGATTCCAAATCAAATCGTTACGGGTCTCAAAGCCCGATTAACATCCATATTAATTTAATTTAAAGTCCAATGGGCTTTTAATTAATTTCTAAGGCATGGACTTTTGGTCAATATGGGTCAAACCCAAATACCAAAGCCCATTTAAGGAATCACCCTTATTTGCCAAGAAACCAATTTAGGCCCATTAGGCCCAATTAAATATTAAAGGTCCATTAGTCATAATTGGACTTTATGGATATGGTTTTGGGCCCAATTGGATCCAACCAATTTAGCCTAAACCCATCTTGGTACAACCAAGCCCAATAAGCCCAATTACAACTTTTCAAGCCCAATTTCCAAAATAGGCCCAATTAATTAAATTACCAAATTCTAAATTTTATAAATTAATTAACTAAAGTGTATGCCATAATTAATTACCCAAATTAACATTTCCAAAACACCAATTTATACAATTAATTATGCTCATTATTATCAACTAATGTCCAATACAATTGAATCAAAAATCAATCATTTCCATGCTATTGAAGTCTAGGCATTTTGGGTTTTTAATGTCCAATTGTAAATCCAATCCAATTGAATCTTAAATCAACATTTCCCAATTGTTTCAAGTCATCCAATGATCAAAGAAACAAAAAATACCATGACTTAGGGCAACAATTAGATTCGGCCAAGCCTTCCAATTGGGGAAAAATTGATCCAATCAATATTTCACAAAATTGATTATGCACAACTCAAAGTTAACATAATATAAGCATATTCCAACAATCAATTTAATCAAAACATGCTCAAAATCAATTTACCCAATTTTAACCCTAATCAAGTTTCATGCTCAAATGGCTCTGATACCAATGTTGGGTTTCTCTAAGGTCCCAAGGATCAAATAGAGCAAAAAACATACATGTGAATACAACAAGGAAGTTGCGGAATACTTACATTGATCGGTTGAGCGATGCGAGGAACAACAAAGCTTTTCTCCTCCAAGACTCTCGGCAGTGGGCAGTATTTTGTCCTCTATTGATGCTCCAAGCTCCAAGCTTCTCAAATGGTGATTCCATACTCACGGGTGCGGTTCCCTATCACCTTTGCAAGACTCCTAAAGTGTGCTAGCACTCCGGAAATTTTGCCGCAAAATTTCCTTTCCTTCTCCTTCAACTCACGGTTAAACCAGAAAGTTTTAGGAAGAAAATGGCCTATGGCCGAGAGAGATAAGGAGAAGAGTGGAGAGAGTGTGTTGTTTTGAGTTTTGTGTATATGATACACTTAAAATGATTTTCAAAAAACCATTTACCAAATATTGCTTTCCAAAAGTCAAGCCATTAAAGCCACAACCACTTCCATCAACTATTCACATCAAAAGGACTACACATCACATCACTAAAAGTGACAAGTGATTTGACGCTTGATGTGACTAATGATTTGACGCTTGATGTGACTTATGGGCCGCACTTAAATTCGCAATGCGAGTGCGCCCGCAAACACTCCCGGGCTCGGGTTCACTAATTCCAAATTAACGAATTTTCCGTTGCGACGTAATTAAATAATTATGCCTAGCAAAATCACTATTCACGTCGCTAACGAATTAATTCTAAATTAACTCATTCGCCCGAATTAAATTCTAAATTTAATTCCGCGTCGAAATCCAATGTCGTATAATATATCGAATATATTATTTTATCAATTAATTCCAAATTAATCGTTTTCTCTCTTTATATAATATTTTATCCTAGATAAAATATCTCCGTAATTAATCCCAGATTAATTTTCTCTCTCATCTAATTAATCCCATATTAATAAAGTGTGAGTCATACGTCATCGGTGAATCTTCGGGAAGCGACCCAAGAGATCCCCGGATATATTGGCAGTAAATCCAGTTGTCGGACTATCCGAACACGTAAGTACCTAGTACTATGTTTTTACCGATTTACAAGACGAGGTTGGCTTCTAGCAAAGCGCCATGCCTACCCAATTCTCCAGAAATATCCTTACAGGAATATGTGATCTATATCAGGCGTAGTATACGTAGTATAGCGTATTTCGATCCAGCATCGGATGTCACGTGTAAGGCCTAGGGCTGGAATTGCGTCTGCCCCGTACGAAGCACATATCAGATCTCTAGTAACTAGTCTCTATAATCGGATAATCATGACCTAGTCATATTATCCCGATGACTGCAGTACATAAGAGCACCAGTACCGTATCCTACGTGATCATCATCTCCACTATGACTGGAGTGATACTTCCATCTCGGATCACACCCAATACACTACGATTCTCAATATACCCAGAAGATGCGTACACAAAACCTGTTAAAGCCCTGGACGACCAAAACCAAAGTATATTGATTGTCGCAAGTATTAGCGGTGCAAGTCTCAAGTTAAGACCAAATACACATACCCTGATTCAGACTTCCATAGACACATAGTCATACTACCAATGGAATTCCGAGGGGTCTATCCAGAGCGAAGCTGTTTTCCGTATCATAATTCAAGAACCTTAAATCAAATAAAAAAGTGAATTGAGAGAAAAAGAGAAAAGAAAGCTTGGAAATCTAAGGTATTTTGTAAGTTTTTCTTACTTTCTTCTTCATGAAAAATGTTTCTATGATTCTAGGCTTCAATTTATGTAGCTTCAATTTTTCTCTACTCTTTTGTGTGTGTATTTTGATGGTTGGTAACTTGATAGAAATATGGAAGCATGTATATATATAAAGAATGCATAAAAATTAGTTTATTTGTATTCTTTTTGCCATTTGATCGTGAATTGTCATTCTATAGTTACTTAACCACTCATAAATGACCTAGAAATATTCTTGAGTTGTTTCATTATGGTGAGACTTGTTTGGTGCGGTAAGATTTGAATTAAAGTGTTGAATTTAATTAATTTGGTGTTAATTTGTCAATTTTTGGAAATTGTACAATTAGGGTTCATAACCCCACTCCAAATTTGTGGATTTTCATATATGTGATGTAATTTGATGTATATATGATGTATATTAAATTTGAGAATTTTTGGATTTGATCTTGACATGTTTTGAACTAAAAGGACCAAATTGCAAATTCTTGAAAGTTTAGGGACCTCTCGGTAATTTCTAGAAAATCTATTTTCTTGAGTTGAAAATTGTATTTTCATGTATAAGACATGTATAAATCATTTTGGGATTGATTTGGAATCAATTAAAATTATATTTGACAATTTAGGACTAAAATGATAAAAAAAAAAACAAACAAACAAAGTTTAGGGGCTAAACGGTAATTAATGAAAAATCTGATTTTTGGGTAAAATTTCAGTTTTTACGTATTGAGTAATTAAAATAAATTAGTTTGTTTCAATTGCCCAAGAAAAATTATTGAAATCGGAAAATTTTGATTTTCCTCGTTCCACTGCATTTACCCGGAATTGCCGCCTAAAACCCCAACAAAAATCATATCACGACTCAATAGAATTAACTAGAGATAAAAACGGTAAGATACGGAGCAAATCGAAAATAATTCAGAGTCAAAACACGCGTCCCGATGCTAGTCGCGCGTCGAGACGTGCGCCTTTACAAAATTTAGGCACATTGCAATCTGTTTGTAAGATGGGCACGCGTCGCGACGTTGCCTATTGAGCTTCGCAATGCGCATAGAAGAGTACATCAACGAGAGTTGGACTTTAAAGATGAAGACTGCAAACGAGAGTTTCTTTCTTCTATTTTCTCTTTAAATTTATCTATTATGAGTTCTTTACCTTGTATTAATGATTAGATTATTTTTATTTAATATTATGAATAGCTAATTCATTAAATTTAGGGTTGTAATGAATTTTAAGCATGTTTAATTAATTTAATTGCATATTTTTATTTTTTGGGTTGTTTATTCTCTATACTTGAATGCTTATTTTATTTGTTTGGCCAATAATATAATAGTCTTGGTAAATTCTTAGAAACTTGACGGAGGAAATTTGGATTAGCCGTGTGAATAATAGCGTGTGATTTATTCGTTGAATAAATTCCTCTATAGGATAGAAATATACTTAAAGGGCATACGTAACTAATTATTAGAACTTGTCCTTAAGGAATTCATTTTAATTTAATTAACATAGACATAAAGTTAATTGGTTTAAATCCTAATATATTTACATGACCATCGAAAGAGGCTTGTGAATAATTTAGTGTTCTAGGTTAATAATTAGTAACAATAACCTAATTGAATGAAAAGTGTATGGACTCATTGTGTACATGCTTAGGTGAAGTTGCAACCCTAGGTTCTTCTCGCGCATAATGTTTATCTCCAAATTATTGTGTGTGCTTTTTTTAATCTTTGAATTGAATTTTAGATTAATCATTTAAATTCTCTTCCAATAGTTTAGTTTAAGTGAAGTAGGTTGTCTTGATATTAATAAGATAAATATTAAGTCCATATGGGTTCGACATCCGACTTTCAGTCACTATATTACTTGAGCGATATGTGCGGTTGCGTGCTAGATATATAATATCGCGATCACCTGTCGGTTGAATAATTGGTGGTCCTTTGATGTCTTCTAGAGCAAGGGTCATGCCATGTTGCCTAGATCAAATAAATATCTCTTCATGCCGTCTGAACTAGAGGGAGATCCTTTGACGTCATCGGATGTCCCCAAGTCGACTGGAGAAAGTGTTAATTATTTCATGTCGTCCAGAAAATATGTCATGCATGGAGGGTGATTCTTGGTAGACTGGGTCTATTGGAGGGTAAGGAGTGTATTCTTATGTCGACTATGGGAGATACACTTCTTTGCACGTCCTATGAGCCATTGGGCATCCTTTCTTGTCTTTTGGAGGGAACAAACATCTCTTATCGTAGTTCGAGTAGTGGAAGGTCAATTTCTCCAAATGATCACATTTCATCTTTCAAAGAAGCCAAAAAGTCCCCAGGTGATGGAGAGGTTTGTCTATAACATTTCTCATATTGGGCTCAGTTGGGATTTTTGAGATAGGTTTTCATGAGATTGGTTTTTAGGGGTTTTGTGCCTCTGTTTGATTGCTTGTAGCAGGAGTTTTGAGGTGGATTTAAGCGGAAAAATGAGGTTTCATTCTAGAGGTAAGCATAAATGAGGGTTTGGAAGCTCATTTGCTTCATTCCAAGAATTTTCTCAAATTTGCAAATTGGAAGAGGTCTCAAGTCTTCAAGGTATTCCTAATCTCTTCTCTCTCTTGTTCTTTTTTTTCTTCAAAGTATTCTTATTTTCTTCATATTATTCTTGAGTAGCCGTGGTAGTTTGATCTGTTAGGGTTAGGTGAAAGAGTTTATGTTTATGGAATTATGGTTTTTGAATCCTTAGGGCACTAGAGAATGTAAACCCCTAGATTTTTTTATAAGTTTTGATATTATAGGCTGAATCAATGTCGAGTGAAAGTAGCATGGGATCTATTGATACCTTTTAAATATGTATGTTGACTCCCCAGTTAGTGCTTCTAATGGCTTGAATGCATGACTTATGAGTTAAATATGTACCATTCAATCATTATGAGCTTTCTCCCTCACATTTGATGTGCAATACTTGGAGAGTATTGATGTCGGTTGAATGCATGACTTATGAGTTGGGAATCAACTTTAGGGTCAGAGATTTGCTCTACACTTACTACTTGAAAGAGCATCTGACGGAGAAAGGAATATACCATCTATACCTTCATGAGAAGAGGGATCACTTGGTGCTGGGACTCACTACAAATGACTGAGGCGACTGGCAGAAGTACTACTTCTATGTGAAAGGTGACATGATTTTTGGGTTGGCTGGAGCTGGTCGAATCCATGAGTTATGGAATTCATAGAGTGGGTGTTTATCTTCATAACTTGCTTTTATCTATTTTGTTTGACTGTGGCACAACTAGACATTCGACACCAACAACAGTGTTGTCATGAATGCTAAGGCCATCTTAGGTATGCATACCCTTGACAGGAATTGGAGATTCATTTTATAACAGTGTCGGCTGAGACTTACACCGTTGTGGATAGAATACTTAGACATTGATGGTACTTCCTCGGCTCTTCGTAAGCTTATTTTGACCATAGTGGTGGGAACTTGGTCGTGTCGACTCTTATTTGGACGACTTATATTTTTAAATCCATTAACAGTAGAGAGGAAATTTTAGGCACATCCGAAATCATGTCGTATTTTTTTAAGCTTCCAACCATAAAGGAGATGAAAGGCAAAAGAAATAGGGAAAAAGGCCAAGTGAAAGGAAGTAAAAGTGACTTATGAGCCTCAAAGGCCATTCAACTAGAATTGGATATGAGGTAGCTGTGAAACAGTCGGCCAGGGCTGCTCCATCATCAAATAAGCGAAAGCCTTTGATGGATCTAGAGGAAGACCTTGAAAATGTAGTCATTAAGATTCTTTACGGTACAACTGTTATGTCGGATCCTTCTAACCTCTGCAAATTATGGGTGGGTTTTACTTGAAGAATATGAGGGTAGACTGGCTGATTTTGGACCCACTGGAGGCATCGATGAGGGAAGTGGCCCTTAACTATGAGGTAACGGTTTTACGAAGTGAGAGTTTTCCTTTACTTATCGTTTGGGCCCATCATTCCTAACTTTTTGTCTTTGCATGCTTTAGAATGTAGCCTCTTCCAGCAGACATTTGTTGAGGCAAATCACAAATAGGTCAAGGATATCGAGAAGTCTAATACTACTATGAGGAATGAGAATGCCAAACTTAAGGCATCACTTGAGGATGCGAAGAGATGGATGATGGAGGTTGAGTGTAACATCCTCAATCCTGGAGATGCTACCGGCAAGGAATAGGCCGTATGATTCCTTTGAGCCTCCGTCTCTCTGACACTGCTAATCTCACTTATATACATACTTATACAGGACCAATGCCCAACTCATCACCATAAATGTATAACACTTTTCCATATTAATTACACAATTTTACAACACTAACTCTGATAGTGAACCACTATAATGTGTTACATATATAATACATTACATTTCATTACTCTGTCTGACTGGACTTTATTTCTGACTTAACATGGTGGACCAAATACCCTAGTGACTGCCATCAGTATCCATCCTCTCGATCTCGACCTCCGAGTAAACCTGCAAAACAACGAAACTGGGAGTGGGGGGTTAGATCGTTTGAACGATCTAAGTGAGTGGACAGTTTATAAATAAATACTAAAACGCTTTTGAAAACACATGGTTGTAAAATCCAACTTATCTCAAATATATATTTTCTAAAAATCTCTTTTATAAACTTAAACCAACTATTTCTTTCTGAAAAACTTTTCTAAAATCAGCTTTTCGGGAAATCTCTTATAAATTGCTTTTTCTGAAAACTTTATTTCTAGAAAAGCTTTCTCTGGAACTTTTCTGAAAATAGTATCTGAAATCTATTTCTAAAAACTGGTCTCTGTCTCTGAAAACTTGACGTATAGGGGCATTACATATCATCGTCCCCCCATACACCTAACTAGAGCCAGGAATGCAAATCCATGACTTTGGGGTATTACGTATCGCCATCCCTCAAAGCATGCCACTCATCTCCCTGAAACTAGTGGTCTTGGGGCGTTACGTATCGCCGTCCCCCAAGCCACTGAACTAGAACTGGGGGTGCGGATCTATGCTACCCTCCAAGCTCTGAAACTATGATCTAGGGGCATATGTCATCCCTAGTCCTGAACTAGGATCTGAGGGCGTTACGTATCGTCACCCCCTCAGTCCTCTACATGTGCACATGTCATCTGTTAATTCCATGTCTGTATCTAGTTACATACTGAGGTGGGTTTTTTTCCCATGCCTCGAAAACATAAAACTCTCATGTTTTGAAAACTTCTTTCTTCTAAATCATTTCTCAAAATATGCTTAATCAAAATATAATTGAAAATGAACTTGGCTAACGCCCTAAATGCGAGAAATTAAGTCTATCATATAAAATAATAAAATGAAAATCAACTTAAAGGGAAAATGTCTACTCACTTATTTGGAACTTGCTGGTGATGTCTTGCAATGGTGGCGGAACCGCATCTCTTAGTGATAATATAGAATTAGCAAAATTCGTTAGTACCAAGGTTGCGAATTATATCATTACATAACAAAATTTATTTGTTATTCATAATAACTCATCCTCGCTATATTACTAATAATTTAGGGTGGTCTAATAATTTTTACTATGCTTATTCAAGGATCTCACAAGCTATTTCAAAAAAACTCCAAATTCTGCCTTCTTTCCAGAAAATTTCAGTGCACCAACACTGAATTTGAAAATTCGATGCGCTTAATCGGGTTGAATTGGGACTGAAATTTTAATAGAATACTTGCTTATGTATCTACTTTATGTTGGCTTTTACGGATCACGGTTTTGATTCCTAGAACTCAAGTTATGGACTGAAGTTCAAGTGTTGTACGACTGGAAAAAACTGGGCACATGGGCAGCAGATAGCCCGACTTCAAAAATTTGGTTTGGCTTCATCCTACTTCCAAAAATTCTGATTTTTAGATATGGTTTCCCTCATGTATCTAATTTATTCAAAATTTATGGATCTTAATTTTGACCTACATAACTCAACTTATAAGCAATAAATCAGGACATGTCCAGAATGTATCCTAAACTAAACTCACTGTCCATGTTATCTAATTCACTGCCATGTTTGACAAATTTATTTCAACCATTACCACTAGACTTTTCAGCACATTAAAATACATAAAAAAAAAAAAAATCCTCTAAACTTCAATATCTATATTCAAGAACCAACTTCTTATATACTATAAAACAAAGCATGGATACTAAAGCCATTAAAAATTTCAACACCAACTCAAATTCTTCTCTCACCACATATCATTCCTATCACACTACATCATCAACCTCCAGCAAAGTAACCACAACCCATACTTTTAAAAATAATGACACATCCGGCCATCCCTTCACGTGAAATGCATAATTTCATTCTTATATTATCAAGAAATACACAATCAAGCATGCTAACAACTCAATCAAATCTAATTAAGTAATTCAAAATCCTATGGTTCATAAGATACGAATTTGGGGCTCCAAAATATCAATCTCAAAACTGAAATTAGAGGAGGGAAATAAGATAGAGAGCTTACTTTGCATGAGAGGCATCTTGGCACCATTACTTGCTACTTCAAAATGATGAAAAATTAAAGAAAGAAAATGATTTATTTTTCTAAGGGAGGGGGAACCTTATCACGTTTTTTTTTTGCTTGAAGAGGAAGGTGGATGAATAGTGCTCAATTTATAGGGCATATGAATGATCTTTGTTTGAAAATGAGTGGCTAGGAAGAGGCCACATCACCCCAATTCAAATTCTTCTCTCAACACACATCATTCTTATAACATTATATCATCAACCTCCATCAACGTAACCACAACCCATACTTTTAAAAATAATGACACATCTGGCCATCCATTCACATGAAATGCATAATATCATTCTTATATTATCAAGAAATACACAATCAAGCATGCTAACAACTCAATCAAAGCTAATTAAGTAATTCAAAATCCTAAGGTTTATAAGATACGAATTTGGGGCTCCCAAATATCAATCTCAAAACTAAAATTAGAGAAGGAAATAAGATAGAGAGCTTACTTTGCATGAGAGGCATCTTGGCACCATTACTTGCTACTTCAAAATGATGAAAAATTAAAGAAAGAAAATGATTTGTTTTTATAAAGCAGGGGAAGCTTATCATATTTTTTTTGCTTGAAGAGGAAGGTGGATGAATAGCTTATCATAGTTCGTCCTCGAATCATTTCTAGGGTCTAACTCGCGGATTTGTCTTGATTCGATAATATTTTGTGATTCTGTTATACTTGTCTTCCTTACCTTCATTTCTACTGCTGCTATACTTATCTTTCTTCTGGGTACTCTTGTCATACTTTAACCATCCTTATGTGTTAGGGAAATCTCATTTCTAAACCTCTAACTATATTTGACTTTCTTTATCTCAACTATTCACATAAATATCGATTCCAAAATTATACTATGTTCGTGGCCTGCCATCCTACTCATCTTAGTTCCATTCTGATTTATAACCTCCATAACTCCTTGTCGTGACAATAATAACTTCTAAATATCCTTAGGAACTTATGTTACTCTTCATGTTTAAAGTATCCTCATAGTACTTTATGTTATAACCCATAATCTTCACTTTCCCTTGACTTGTATATACTTTGGGTTCTTCAGTTATTCTACTTAAATGACTTTACAAGATATACCTTATCTTAACATTTATTATCTTATCTTAACCAACTATTTGACTCTCTCAGTTTCCCTCCTTACTGAACCTCTTTTACTTATAAGCTTCCTCTTTTCAAGTTCTCATATTTATGACTATCTCTGGGTTTTGGACTTCATGACTTATAACTAACCTACTATCCACTAATTCTTCTCATATTTAAGATGTTATATCAGTGTAGTTCTCTATCTGGTGATTCTTCTTGATTGGCTAAGGAGTTCTGGGGCAAGGTATTTATACTAAGCCTGATTATATACACCTTTATACTAAAACTATGTTCTTTATTACTATGTTAACACTGGTTATACTATTCTGGTTTACTCTTCTGCACTTTTGATTACTTTGCTAGCACGATCTGGTTACTTTCTTTTACACGACTTGTTCTTTATGCTAGGCTATATTACTTGTAAATATTATCTTTACTCGAGGTCCATTTATGCATATTATACCTTGATGGTTTATTCACTGTGGCTAAGGCTATCACAAACCCGTGGTGGTTTGGTTAACTTAAAATATGGCTAGCTACTTCTCAAAGATCACAAGAGTTAATACGTAATAGAACTTGGGTTCTAATCCAACACTGAGAGATCTCGTTGTGATGTACTTCTGTCGTCACCTACTAAGTATTTGTCTTATATTGTCGTCTTACCTCAACAGTTATACTTTCAAATCTTATGGTTAGTGTTCCTTTCATCTTTTATCCTGCTTCATTCTATGCCTGAAACTTCTGTAATCTAATGGTTTGGTATCCTTCACCGGTTCATCTATTTTATGGGGGCAACTTTAAGGTGAAAATCGTGGTTCATCTCTACGGTCACGATCTATCAAGGGTTGGGAGGGTGGGGATCGGTTCTGACGCCTTCCTGGTGATGGTGATCTTATCAGCTACCCATATTGTGGTTGCATGTTCTGTTCATCTATAAATCTATGACTCCCATGTTTACTAGTTTCACTCCCCCCTCTAAGATACTTCCGCTAGGTACTATGTAAGCTGTCTCATTTTTCCACTTCACTCTTGATTCATTTCCCGACTATCGATTATACTACCTCTTATCATGAACCTTCTCTAGAATCGTGCTCTCTAAATACTTCATCATGTTACTTTTATACCATTTTTCTACTAGTTTCTGTTGCTTAACCGTCTTAAGTCTTTATTCTTTCTCAAAAGCTTACTATATTCTATATGTTATTCCTCATTATGAACTCTACTCTGCTACTTAGATTTTCTTCTCATCTTAGTCCTTTGAACTCCTTATATCTTTACCCCACTAGGAACTTCATCAACTTTGATTACCTAGGACATCTCCACTATATTTTCTTGGTTTGGGTGCTACTCTCTTCTAGTTCTTTCTCAATATAATGAGACTCATATGAGTTATGTACTGTATTCCTGAGAGTCGCTCTCTCCAATTCAACAATGGCTTCCAAATTTGAGCTCGACTTATTGTGACTCCGAGCTATTCTATCTTATGTTCCTAATCTATATTCCTTTGAACTTCTTAAGTTTGGCTATCTAGTCGTTTTTTGACTCGTTTATCATGTCAAATACACTTCTTTGCTGGTTCTTCTCCTTACTGGGCTCTGAGTATAGGGGTGAATACTTGTTTTCTTTGGAGATCTGGAAAAAAATACATGTTTATGATTGGGTGCTTATACACCTACTTGGGCCATGACTACTAAATAGAAGAGCTATTGCTCATACCATCGGAATCTGCGTCGACTACTCCAAGTCTTAAAATTTCTATAACTCCGATCAACTATGATAAGGTTTCCATTTACATTACAATCTCAAGCCACATTATCCATTGTTACTACATACACTTTACTTTCTTATTGCTTCCCGTAGCTTTCTTTTTTATTTATTTTCATAACTTATTATTCAGTTTCATATTGTGCTTCCAAGATTGATGACTTACTCTCATTGACTACTTCTTAGTTTTCTGCTATTTGCTCTTATTATAGGTTACAACTACACCGTGTAATCTTACTTTTCATGCTGGTATTCTTTACTAACTTCCTATTGTCTCCCATCTCACAAATCTATCATTTTTAAACCTTCCAGAATCTCTATTAGCATTGGTCTGATCTATGGATTTCCGCAGATATTACTAACTTGTCCATTTTCACTTGAGTCGGGTTCTTTTATTTCTATCTCTTGAAACCTTCTTAGTTCTTATCATGATGGACTATCATTTTAGGGCTTTCTGTTTCTTCTTAAGATAAATTCTCATTGAACTTACTTACGATTATCTTTACCTAGGCTAGTATAGGGTGGAATAGAAATCTACATCTCAGTGGGTGTCGGTGTCCATGTTCTAAAACTTTGTGTCGTGGTAGAGTCTATTACTCATGTAAGGCAGGTATGGGATAGACTCTGTCAGGACAACTTCCTTACTGAAATCACTGGGTGGCGAGGATTTTGGTAAGTCGGATCTTATATATATACGTCTTTTTAGTTAAGGTAACTAATCACTTCTCTTTACGTCTTTCATTTTACTTGCTCACGGATCTGGGTTTGGGTATCCGAAACTTATACATATTTTATGATAGCTTGGGTTATCTATTGACTAATCCTGATCTTTTACTTCTCTTCTTTTTTCTGAATATTTTCGCTATTCGGGGGAAATTTTGCTATATATAAGAGATGCTTATGGCTATTGGGTCTACCTGAAGGAGTTTTCTGATGAAAAAGGAATCTTAGTAGAAAAGAAGAAATTTACTCAGGTTTACTCAACATTTTACTGTTGTTCAGACTTTCTATTTGCTCTTTACTACCATAAGTTCTGGTGTTTTCTTTATCATCTCATTATGTATCTCTATCTCTTTACTGCCTCTAATTACTTAGATCATTTGTACCTTATCCTTTTACTTTTCTTATAGATTTCTCTTTATCATCTACTTATGTATCTTTCCCACTTACTGTCTCTGGTTACTTGAACATCTAAGTATCTTTCCTTATTTTTCTTTCTACCTTTCTTTTTCTCTTCCTACTTTCCTGGATGGGTATCCGTAGAACTTTACTATTTCTTATTGTTTCTTTACTTTTCTCATCTCTAGCTGCTTAAACAACTATGCATTTTTCCTTACTTCTTATAGCTTTCTCTTCCCACTCCCTGGGTAACTTTTCTTATTACCATATTTTCTGGTTTTATAGCTAAATTTGAACTTATGCGGATAGTTCAGGATGATTACAGAAAGATCTTCAAAGAATATAGTTATTTCTAAGGAAATATACTTAAATAGATCAGGAATTCTTACTAACCTGTCTAGAGAACTTTGAGGACGTACTCAAGGATCGGATACTGGAGAGGTAGTGCCTCGTATACGGGTATCCCGGATAGACTACGTATAAAATACCCCAGTACCCCGCCCACTGCAATCACTGACTCCCTAGACCATGCTCTGATACCATCTTTGTAACATCCCCAATCCAGGAGATCCTACTGGCAGGGAATAGGCTATACTATTCCCATGAGCCTTTGTCTCTCTGACACTGATAATCTCAATTATATACATACTTATACATAGGACTAATGCCCAACTCATCACCATAAATGCATAATGCTTTTCCATATTAATTACTCAATTTTACAACACGTTAATAACTCTGATAGTGAACCATTTATAATTCGATACATATATAATACATGACATTTTATTACTCTGTCTAACTGGACTCTATTTCTGACTGGACCTAGTGGACCAAATACCCTAGTGACTGCCATCGGTATCCATCCTCCCGAGCTCGTCCTCCGAGTAAACCTGCAAAATAAAGAAACTGGGAGTGGGGTGTTAGATCGTTTGAATGATCTAAGTGAGTGGACAGTTTATAAATAAATACTAAAACGCTTTTGAAAACACATGGTTCTAAAATCCAACTTATTTCAAATTTATCTTTTCTAAAAATCTCTTTTATAAACTAAAACCAACTTTTCTTTCTGAAAAACATTATGGAAATCTCTTATAAACTGCTTTTTCTGGAAACTTTATTTCTAGAAAAGATTTCTCTGGAACTATTCTGAAAATTGTATTTGAAATCTATTTATAAAAATTGGTCTATGTCTCTGAAAACTTGACGTATGGGGGTGTTACATATTGTCGTCCCCCCATACGCCTAACTAGAGCTAGGAATGTAAATCCATGACTTTGGGGCATTACGTATCACTGTCCCCCAAAGCATGCCACTCATTTCCCTGAAACTAGTGATCTTGGGGCGTTACGTATCGCCATCCCCCAAGCCACTGAACTAGAACTGGGGGTGCGGATCTATGCTACCTTCCAAGCTCTGAAAAAACGATCTAGGGGCATCTGTCATCCCTAGTCCTGAACTAGGATCTGAGGGCGTTAGGTATCGTCGTCCCCCAGTCCTCTACATGTGCACATGTCATCTGTCAATTCCATGTCTGTATCTAGTTACATACTGAGGTGGGTTTTTTCCCCATGCGAAAACATAATACTCATGTTTTGAAAACTTCTTTCTTCTAAATCATTTCTCAAATTATGCTTAATCAAAATATAATTGAAAATGAACTTGGCTAACGCCCAAAATGCGAGAAAGTAAGTCTGTCATATAAAATAATAAAATGAAAATCAACTTAAAGGGAAGGTGTCCACTCACTTATTTGGAACTTGCTGGTGATGCCTTGCAATGGTGGCGGAACTGCATCTCGGGTGATAATCTAGAATTAGCAAAATTCGTTAGTACCAAGGTTGCGAATTATATCATTACTTAACAAAATTTGTTCGTTATTCATGATAACTTATCCTCGCTATGTTACTAATAATTTAGGGCGGTCTGATAATTTTTACTATGCTTATTCGAGGATCTCACAAGCTACTTCAAAAAAACTCCAAATTCTGCCCTCTTTCCAGAAAATTTCAGTGCACCAACACTGACTTTGAAAATTCGGTGTGCTTAATCAAGGTTGAATTTGGGGCTAAAATTTTAATAGAATACTCGCTTATGTGTCTACTTTATGTTGGCTTTCACGGATCGCGGTTTGATTCCTAGAACCCAAATTATGGACTGAAGTTCAGGGGCTGTACGACAAGAAAAAACTGGGCACAGAGGCAGCAGATAGCCCGACTTCAAAACTTTGGTTTGGCTTCATCCTACTTCCAAAAATTCTGATTTTTGGATATGTTATTCCCTTATGTATATAATTTCAAGAACCAACCTCAATTACCAACTTCTTATACACTATAAAACAAAACAGTGATACTAAAGCCATTAAAAATTTCAACACCAACTCAAATTCTTCTCTCAACACATATCATTCCTATCACACTACATCATCAACCTCCATCAAAGTAACCACAACCCATACTTTTAAAAATAATTACACATCCAGCCATCCTTTCACGTGAAATGCATAATTTCATTCTTATATTATCAAGAAATACACAATCAAGCATGCTAACAACTCAATCAAATCTAATTAAGTAATTCAAAATCCTATGGTTCATAAGATACGAATTTAGGGCTCCCAAATATCAATCTCAAAACTGAAATTAGAGGAGGGAAATAAGATAGAGAGCTTACTTTGCATGAGAGGCATCTTGGCACCATTACTTGCTACTTCAAAATGATGAAAAATTAAAGAAAGAAAATTATTTATTTTTCTAAGGGAGGGGGAAGCTTATCACGTTTTTTTTTGCTTGAAGAGGAAGGTGGATGAATAGTGCTCAATTTATAGGGCATATGAATGATCTTTGTTTGAAAATGAGTGGCTAGGAAGAGGCCAAATCACCCCAATTCAAATTCTTCTCTCAACACACATCATTCCTATAACACTACATCATCAACCTCCATCAAAGTAACCACAACCCATACTTTTAAAAATAATGACACATCTGGCCATCCATTCACATGAAATGCATAATATCATTCTTATATTATCAAGAAATACACAATCAAGCATGCTAACAACTCAATCAAAGCTAATTAAGTAATTCAAAATCCTAAGGTTCAAAAGATATGAATTTGGGGCTCCCAAATATCAATCTCAAAACTGAAATTAGAGGAGGGAAATAAGATAGAGAGCTTACTTTGCATGAGAGGCATCTTGGCACCATTACTTGCTACTTCAAAACGATGATGAAAAATTAAAGAAAGAAAATGATTTGTTTTTCTAAGGGAGTGGGAAACTTATCACATTTTTTTTTGCTTGAAGAGGAAGGTGGATGAATAGTGCTCAATTTATAGAGCATAGGAATGATCTTTGTTTGAAAATGAGTGGCTAGGAAGAGGCCACATCACCCCAATTCTAGTACTTTCCCGAAATCATTGTATCAGTCACTTAAATATCGATTTTTTATCCTTCTTCCATTTTGAATTTGAGAAAATATTTAACGTAGAAGTTGTAGATCTCGGTCTTAGATTTCCGAAAATATAAAGTTCCCAAAAATCGGAGATCTTATAAGAATGTTATGGCCTAAAAACCATGGGTTATCCGGAGTGAAATATTTTACAGTTTCATATCAGAATTTCGAGAAATTCACCGATTGTCCCCAAAGTCATTCCATGAATGTATATGTGCTCAAACATAATTTACATTATGTAACACTCATCCCACGATATAACAGTAGTCAGGATTTTCGATCGTTACATTGAGGATAAGTTGAAGTCAGCCGAGTCAACCCTGAAGGTCGAGAGGGAAATTGTGAAGGTTGTGGTTGACTCTTACAATGAGCGTTTGATGAGTCTGAAGTGATAGATGGCTTAACTGATAAAGTAGCTGGAAGGGGTCGCTTATGAGGCCATGATAAAGGAAATATGTAACTTAATGACGTAGTATTTGGATGGGGGACGGAACGTTTGGACTCTAGCTAAGTGGATGAAACAATATAAGAATATGGAGGTTGGTCTCTCGTCTTCGTCCGACGAGGATGATGGTGTGGGGGAGGTTCCCGAAGATGGTGAGGTGGTTGTTAGGGGTGTTGGGAATGAGGCTGAAGGGGAAGTTACGGAGATCGAAGAAGGGTCTAGTTGTATGAAAGAGGATGCCTTATCGTCGCAGGTTGACCCAACTATAGAAGTTCAAGATGCTTCGACTGGTGATATTTTTGCTGCTGTTAATCCAAATTATAGTCGCTGAATTTTACCTTCAGTATATAATCGAGAATTTATATGATGGAGGTATTATCGATCCTACAAAACAAAGGTAAAGTTAGCTTAGAGTAACTACCCACCAGTGTGATGGATGACGTAGGTACTCCGACGTTCAATTTGAGTAATGATGACGAGTTGGAAAAAAATGGAAGAACAAGGCAATGGATTACCTCGATCTTTATAGATTACCGTGAGAATGGTAGGCTGGTGTTTAGGGAGTAGTGTATGCTTTGAGAACTCGAGTGTTAGAGCCAAAGCTTGAATGCCTCAATCCCTTAGACCCCTTATCCTTTTATAGGTTGTGAAGTAGCTTATTAGTCGGTTTAGGATTCATCAGAAGTGTCATATTCCAACCATATTTAGGGAATGGTAGTTTATGTGGGGACTAAATTAAGAGTGCCTAGATATCCGAGATTATGATTAATCTCAATTGTATTTGGACTTTGATTACCGTATTTGTAGGTAGTTAGTCTTGATCCAAATACTAAGTTTCCTTATTTGAGAAGGAATTAGTCATGTGTAGATTGACGAACAATGTATACTGGGACATTATATAATATAAGATTTTCGGCTGGGACACTAATCAAGTAACGTCGGCTAAAACTTTAAGTAATATGGACTGCATCACTAAAAGACCGTCTGGTCATGTAGCCTCTTACTCTTATGGGTGTATGGGCTCTATATATGAGTCCGATGTGTAGGCTCAGGGCTGTTGATATCCTTGCTTTAGTGCGTTTTTAACCCAATAGACTTGATGTCTTCTGAGATCAATGTCGACTGAATGTCCATGTTGAGTGGGGCTTTGACGATTGGAACTTATGCTGATTGGGCCTTGTTGGCAGCTCATGATGCCTGATGAGCGGAAAATATATCACTATTTACCGCCCCTTTGACCTAATATTTTATATGGTTTCTCGGATTTTATGAATATTTTGATGTGTTTTTGTGTGTTTTACAGATAAATAAAGTTTTGAGACATAATGGAATCAAATCAGGGCCAAAACAGTGAAAACGGACAAAAGGGAAAAATTATCATTTCACGCGTCATGACGCGCACATCTTCTACGTCGCGACGTGCCTGTGTTACTATACTGCCGACACTCATCATCGCCACATCAGCACCTGCATCATCATGACATCATCATAATGTCAGCACAATAATTCACTTTGCTGACACGCGTCATTGCTTACGTCAGCATGACATCAGCATCGCGACGCGCAAGCCTTCACACGTCACGACGCCGAGCCAATAATTTTATCGACAGCCACGTGTCATCATCTCGTCAAAATGCGTACACGCGTCAAGAATCAACGGCGCATCGCGACGCGCAAGGTCGAACTTTACCTATAAATTGAAGCTGATTTCATTTTCCAAATTCATACTTTCCTTAAGGTTTCTAATAAGGAACTGAGGATTGTATCTTGTTGTATATACTTATATATATATATATATATATATATATATATATATATATATATATATATATATATATTTATTTATTTATTTTTAGTAGTAATAAATATACTTTCCATAAGGTTTCTAATAAGGATCTAAGGATTGTATCTTGTTTGTATTTATTTTTAGTATTTTAATTATGTATTTTATTTCTAGTAGTAATAGTAGTTTATTTACTTTATATTTCTTTTATGTTTAGTAGTTAATTTTCGCTGGGGGAGGGTGAAGCTTATATTATGATAATTTAGATTAATCCCCCTTAAATTTTAATATATAAAATATCTTAAAACCTGACTTAATTGGATACCGTCTTTATGGTCGGTTGGACTTAATTATATTGATTTTAACCTGACTAAATTGGATATCGCCTTTATAGTCGGTTGGAATTAATTATAATATGACTAAATCAGGATACCGCCTATATGGTCGGTTAGTATTATCATGCAAATTTATATATTATAATAAGAGAGATTTCTAAATTAGAAATAGTAAAGGTGGATCCCCTAACCTCCAGCATTTCATTTTTAATCTAGGGAAGTGATGAAGCACAATATTCTTGAGTTTAATAATTGATTTTCATTATATTATGGGTAATATTTTAGGCTTGTTTATTGAATCTTAAGCTTAATGCTTCTTGTTGCCTAATCACCAATAAGATTGATGTGGTAAACTTAAAATGAACTTGGAAAATAGATTTTAGGTTTCAGTCTTAGATTCAATAGCTCACGATCTCACGTTAGTGTAGATATCCCTTAGGTAGATTTCCTTACATGATAGACATATACTTGTAGGGCGGGGGTAGCCACAATTGGAACTTGAACTTAATGAATTCAAGTAACTTAATTAACATAGGAATATAGTTAATTGGGTTATTTTTGGTGTTTGCATCTGACCATCGGAAAAAGATTTTGCATATCTTCGTGTTCCAGGTTAACAAACTAATTTATTACACATATATAAGAGAATCTATTCATCATTAGAATAAAATTGTGTGGAATCACAACCCTTGAAGTTTATTTTCTTTATTATTAATTTCATTTATTTTATTTTATATTTTTATTATTTAAAAAATCCACATTTAACCAACCAATCAACAATCATTCCATTCTCACCTCAATTAGATACCTGTAAATAAATAGAATCAATAATTAATAACAACAGTATAAATTAAGTCCTCGTGAGATCAATATTTTTATACTACTTGAGCGATACGTGCGCTTGCATTACGTGTGTGATTTCACCGATCAATGCCACTAGGGCCAGATGAAGGCCAATAGATATGATCTTATATGAGTTCATCACATGGACTCAAGTGTCATCTGAGACACAATCACGTTTGGGTCCTTAGTCCAAATTTGGCTCGTACACCCCTCTAATTATTTTGTGCCATAAGTATCATTGATTATCCGATGAGTGATTTATTCATAACTATTATAAATATTAATCTTTCTATTTGCAATAGAAAGACTTGAGTGTTTTAACCATTCAAGTACCGAATCAACCTTTAAGGAAGATACTCATCTACTTCTCGTAAAAAGGATTGTATTCCATATATATGTAAAACATCCAAAGCCACTCACCAAACCATGTCTTCAAAGTACGTAGCTATTTATTGGGATTTCTTCACCAAAATTACCTTTGTAAATCAAAGGACATAGTCTGCCATACATGAGTTCGTAGTACACTTAGGATTGAGATCAACCTATATATGATCATTTATTAGACTAATATGAATTTCTGTATTTAACGGATATTATAAGAAATTTATTTGTCTTGGTCCAGTCATATATGATCGCATCATATAAGGTGTCTTCATTCTCATATCACCACATGAACGAATCTGTTGGGGCAGTTGTGGAACCCCTAGGGTCGGATCGGTGCCCCGGGCAGCGGAAATGGGTCTAACCCATGGATATCAAGTATGGATGTAATTTTAAATTATTTGATGAAATACTATATTCCATTATAAGTGTATAGGAATAAATCGGGACTGAATCGGAGTCCGGAAGCTCCCAAACAAAGCAAAATAAAATCGGCACGAGCGAAGGGCGCCCAGGTGCTGCTATTTTTTTCTTTTTTTTCATTTCATTTTGCATTCAGCTCACATTTCAGTGAGCTGAATGGATTAGGGTCTTTGACCATAATCTAATCTGGTCTTCCCTAAACACTTCAAAAACACCCGATATTAATTTTTAATTTCAAAACCATCATAAACACGTGTTATAGAATAAAAATCTAGTTTTCCAAAATATCAAATATTTTTCCAAAAACATAAATTTATTCTAAATACGCGTTTGCGTTAATTTTGAATCTAATGCATAAACCATTTTAGAAACCCAATACAAAATGTCCCGTGAACAATTCTAGTCCACCTAAAGGTGGTCAAGTGAATCTAGAATGGTAGTCATAGCTCTAAGCTTTAATCTAGAGTTCCAAACTCTAATTAATTGTTCCATGTCCAACATGAATATTTTGACCTAATTATAAGCATGTTGTGTTTATACTTCTAAAGTATCCTAAGACAATTGATTAGCCTTATTCAACATGAAGCAATGTGATCATGCATCTAATACACAAATAAAGATAGCTTTGGAGAGAATCAAATATTACCTAGTAAGCTTGATGCAAGATCCAATTTATTTCTCCTTTGTTGAAATTGTTGGAGAACCTCCAAGGTGTGCAAGCTTGACTCCAAGATCCAATCTTGTTTCCAATGCTTCCAAGCTTCACTTCAAGATCCAATCTTGATTTCTCCTAGATGAAATGTTGTAGAGACCTCACAAGCTTCTCTAAACACTTCTCTAACTTAGGCTAATCTCTCAAGAATTATCAAGCCAAAACCACCTATTATTACATACTTATAATTACTATAATATCCTCAAATGGTAGAGATAATTAAGCCCTTGTGTAATTATTGAATTAATCCAATTAGGTCAAAGTAAATAATCAATGTTATCCAATAACACTTGATTATCTTAGTTGATAATTATAATATCGAATATTATATTTTATCAAAAATAATTGGCTACCCAAGTGCTCAATGAGTACACTTCATATTGAGACTCTCTAAGTTCAGACACGTTCTTCATATAAGCCTAGCTAATATGTACATAATTCGGACACCTCCGAATTCGCGAAGAACACGAACGACCTTTCTGAACTATACAAGTCGAGGTCATCACATATGTTTAACAATCCCTCCGTCGTAGGCTATCCGAGTTGTTCTTAGGAAACATAGAATATACCGTCAAGTTTCCAAGACGCACATCTCATGTCGACATGTCCAAGATTCTTCATAACTGATGCGATCCACCCTAGGTGATCGACTTTGGCCAAAGATTTAAGAATCGTTACTTTACTAAAATGGATACCTAAACCTCTTATGGTACATATACGGGCCGACGGATCCTATCTTGCTTCGCACTTGATTACTGTGTGCATCGGTCCACACCCAACGAACATCTAGAGGCCAGACCATAAAAGGCTTCTGACATACATGGCTTCTAAGTGTGGAGGATCTCACACAAAATCAATGATATCCTATAGTCAAAGGATTACATATGCTACTCGACTCGAGGAGATTCCTATTGACGATGGTGTGTACTTCCAACTATTAAGAATCACCAATGAGTCATTCAGTATTCGCTCCAACGAATACCCACATGTCTATACGAGTTTCCAAAACTCATGGTACATCGCGTTAAACCATTGGAACTCCAATTCCAATATACGACATGTGCTAGTCTTCTAGGTTATAGGAATTCGTCCGTATTCCAAAACCAAAGACTAGGAATATTTACTTTAAGAATAGTTTACACCTACTGTCAAAACTATTCTAAGGTCGATGTCATTCTTAGCATAACGATACATCAATTTAATACGCGTAATGATAATACCATTAATAGGATATGAAATGAAAAATATAGTTATTTTATTAATAAATAATAAAATGTACAATTTGGATTGACACTCCAAGCACCAACTCTATCAAACTCCCATCTGCTTAGTGCCAATCTGGATGGTACCGTAGTCTCATCTCCTCCACATGTTTATCGAATAACTTAGGAGGTAAGGCCTTTGTAAGCGGGTCTGCTATATTGTCTTGTCCTTGAACCTTTAAGACCACTATGTCTTTTCGTTTATCTCTCTAATTACGCGGTATTTCCTTTCCACATTTTTAGACTTGGAATGTGCCCTCGGCTCCTTAGCCTGCACGATGGCTCCATTATTATCATAGTATAATGGGATCGAATCCACAATACTAGGCACAATGCCAAGTTCTGTGATAAAATTCTAATCCAAACAGCTTCTTTAGCAGCTTCTGAAGCCGCTATAAATTCTGCCTCAGTGGTGGAATTAGCTGTTGAGCCTTGCTTTGAACAACGCCAACTAATTGCACCACCGTTAAGGGTAAATATGTATCCTGATGTAGATTTTCTATCATCTGGATCTCCCTGGAAGTCGGAGTCTGTATAACCTTTAACTTGTAGCTCATCTTCTCCATATATCAGAAAATTATCCTTGGTGCCTTTAAGATATTTTAGGATATGTTTCACGGCTGTCCAATGATCATTACCTGGATCAGATTGATATCGGCTGGTCACACTAATGCCGAAACTGATGTCAGGTCTAGTACATAACATAACATACATTATACTTCCAATATAAGAAGCATATGGCAAGTTAGACATCATAACTCTCTCTTCCTCAGTTTGAGGTTCCATTTTCTTTGAAAGATGTATGTCGTATCGGAAAGATACATTTGCTGCCTTGCAATTGGTAAAATTATACCTTTCTAACATTTTGTATGTGTACGTCAATTGTGACAACCCTATAAGCTTCCTGACTCTATATCGGTAGAGCCTTATACCTAGTATATAGGAAGCTTCACCCATATCTTTCATGGAGAAGTTCTTACAAATGTAGGCTTTCGCACTTTGCATCACCCCTATATCATTTCCTATGATAAGGATGTCATCTACATACAAGACTAGGAAAACTATCATGCTCCCACTAGCTTTCTTATAAACACATGGTTCTTCATCATTTTTTATGAATCCAGATAATCTAATTATCTCATCAAAATGACGATTCCAGCTTCGGGATGTCTGTTTAAGTCCATAAATAGACTTTTGGAGCTTACAAACCAAGTTTGAAGTCTCGCTGGATATGAAACTATCTGGTTGTTCCATATAGATATCTTCTTCAAGGAATCCATTTAGGAAAGCGGTTTTCACATCCATCTGCCATATCTCATAGTCGTGATATGCAGCAATGGCTAAAAGAATCCTAATGGATTTTAGCATGGCTACTGGTGAAAAATTTTCCTCATAGTCAATCCCAGGACGTTGAGTGTAACCTTTCGCTACCAGTCGGGCCTTAAAGGTTTCCACCTTTCCATCGGGCCCTCGTTTCCTTTTGTAAACCTATTTACAACCAATATGTTTAACTCCTTCAGGAAGTTCAACTAAGTCCCAGACATGATTGGCATGCATTGAATCCATTTCGGATTTCATGGCTTCCTGCCATTTTCCCGAATCGATATCCAATATCGTTTCCTTCTACGCAGTCGGATCTATTTCCTCCAAGAGAAGAACATCAAGGCTCACATCAGATGTTAAAAATAGTCTCTCAAGAGACCTTGATATTCTATTCAACTTACGTAGCACCTGTGTTGTAGATCCTTCACCTAGTTGGATCTTTGGTTCCATCTCAGGTTCCTTAATGTTGGGATCAAACTCATCAAGTTTAATCTCTCTACAATTCCCACTTTCTCTCAAAAATTGCTTTTCAAGAAAATTTGCAAAGCGAACAACAAATACATTTCGTTGTTCGGAATCGTAGAATTGATATCCCATGGAATTATCAAGATATCCAACGAACCTATATTTATACCCTTTGGGTGCTAGTTTATACCGCTGCGCAATTCTAACGTATGCAGGACAACCCCAAATCTTTAAATGCTTAAGACTTGGATTTCTACCGAACAATATCTGATAGGGGTTCATAGAAACAGCTTTCGATGAAACCATATTAAGTATGTAGGCAGCAGTTTGTAAAGCGTAACCCAAAAAGAAATAAGGAAGATATGTATAGCTCATCACGGATCGCACCATATCCAATAAAGTACGATTTCTACGCTCAGACACTCCATTATGTTAAGGTATTCCTGGTGGGCTATATTGGGCGAGAATTCCATTCTCCCTTAAATAATTTTTGAATTCTTCACTAATGTATTCACCGCCTCGATCTGATCTAAGGCATTTGATAAATTTACTGGTTTGTTTTTCTACTTCGTTTCGGAATATTTTGAACTTGTCAAATGTTTCCGACTTATGTTTCATCATATAGGCATATCCATATCTAGACTTGTCATCTGTGAAAGTCACAAAGTATGTGGAACCATCATGAGCGGCATGATTTAATGGACCACACACATCATTGTGTATTAGCTCCAGTAAATCTCCAGCACGGTGTTCAACACCTTAAAATGGGGCCTTTGTCATCTTTCTTTGGATACATGACTCACAAATTGATGAGTGGTATTTATACCACTATTTCTCACTCATTTGACCTAATGTTTTGTATTGTTTCTCGAGATTTATGAACGTTTTGATGTGTTTTGTTGTTATTTTGCAGATAAATAAAGTTTGGACAGCACTGGAGGCAATTTGGGGCAAATCCGGACAAAAATGCACCAACTGGAATATTTCAGTCTTCAGCGCGTCGCGCCGCGCATAGCTTTGGCGTCGCGACGCCCAGCCTGCGCCGAAATTGCTAAAATGCGCCGTGGTCAACGGGTCAACAATTTGAAAAGTTTGACTTTGCTAACGTGCGCCGTGCCACGTGTCACCATCACAGAAGACTTGCTAACGTGCGCTGCCACGTGTCATCATCCTACGGTGCCGACAATCATCATCTTCGCTATCGTGCGCCTTGCCACGTGTCGACATCTCAACGATTTGCTAACATGCGCCGCTGCCACGTGTCAAGATC